>JAQIUQ010000527.1:0-18993 GCA_030378365.1 Hybognathus amarus
GCTATTAAACCATTGCCAGACTACGTCAGACTTTGTACTTCCGCTCTATTTAATTTCGCATCTGTACTCAGTCTGAGACAGCGACATGTCTCTTTGTTTTCCTTCGGCCTGAAAACAACCAGCCCAATCCACGAACAGAGGGCGGGCTGAAAGACGTGACATAGACGCTAAGAGCCAAGTTTAAGATTTTACGAATTCGACGTAATGTAGACGCTAAGAGCCAAGTTTACCGAATATGGAGACACGGGATGCAATTTGCTCAGTTGTGGAGAATATTCCCGCCATTTCAAAACTGAAGTCCGACCAAGAAGAGTGTTTGTTAAACATTTGAATGGAGGTGATGTTGTGGCCGTACTCCCAACAGAGGGAGTATCTCGGTCTCTTTTATCGTCAGAGCTTGAACTAACACCCTTTTGACAGGTCAGTGTCTCCTTTCCTTTCCAGTTCTTAAATATTGCCATGTCTTTGTAAGACTGGAAAACTGGAACTCAGTCATCTTATCTACATTTGCTCTTGCTCTCTCTTAGTCAGTTTAACTGAAAACTCAAACAAGAATACATATGGTTTAAATGTGAATGTGATAATCTTAGAGGATTGTTTAGTATCACTTTAAAGGTCTCAGGGTGACTGGTAATAATGTTTCATTCCCAAAGAAGTAAATCAAAATGTAATAAAGTTCTTACGAAATATCTTGCACACAGAAGGGTGTGTCTTTGAGTTAACACCTTCTGGCCTTTTGCCTGAATGCAGGGCTGGACTGGGACAAAAAAGCGGCCGGGGCATTTTGTCCCATGACTGCCCCACTACGTATGAACATGAATAGACGCTTTCAGCAGTGACAACATAAACACACGGTACTGCGCATGTGCATAAAACTGGCCCAAACTTAACTTCCGGCAAACTTGCGCAGACAATCCATAACAAGTAAATAACCATAGTAGCTGGTATTTCTTGACAGTCAAAGAAAATAAATGTTACCTGGCCAAACTGAAATGTGACACTACCAGACCCGTTGAACAAAAATCAGGAGACAAGATGTTTTTCTACCGACGTGTCTGATTTACCGCAGTGTTAAAAAACTGTGGCGGGCGGAGCGCGGCGACGAGGCTTATTAGGTGAACATATCTCTCCTTATTAGCTTCTTACATGCTTGCTAACCTTTTTTTTAAGGCGGGTCTCCACATGACAGGATGTTGGATGGATCTGTGCAGCGTTATGATACATTCTGCTCCGCTGTTAATGTGTTTGTGTGAGAGAGAGAGAGAGAGAGAGAGAGAGAGCTTGCGAATATGCGCTACACGCAACTCTGCAGTCAAATACAACTTTTCCTTAAATTGTAAAAACACGGAAATCAATATGTGGCGGTCAGCGCTGATAATGAGTTGGGCTGCCACTAATAAATGCATGGGAAACACTGTACCGGATACTCGGATAAACCTAGCTATTTTAATATAGTATCTAATACAGTCAATGCCGTATTATCCAATAAACAGTATAAACTAACAGAACGGAAGTTAACTTTGGGCCAGCTCATCACCATGGCAACGCGTCTGATGAAAGCGTCTATACAACAATTTGTATGCCCTTGAATATGTGGAGTCAGATGAAACGAGTTAATACATAAGATTAAATGTGCTGCATTAAATTAAAAATCACTTTGCCATGGAAAAGACGTAACATGCGTGAAACCTTCACCACGAAATGAACGCCGTCTTTGGATCGATTATGTGGCCCTTTACATCATGCTGTAACCTTACAATTAAATTGCAGCATTTCCAACAGACTCAGAGATCAACAAAGAGCTGTGTTTAACAGAACTAAACCTAACTTTGACAGTTGGATGCAAATATTTTCCTGTTTCTCTCTACTGTCGAATATTAGTTAAGAGGCCCTGACTGTATTTCGCCCCCTAGACTTACCCCGTCACCTAACTGACGTTAAAGGTAAAGCGTCAGCTGTATGACGGCCCGGGATCGTCAACTAACCGACATTTAAGGGTACCCTAAAAAGGTATGTTGACGTATGGTACAAAGGACATCCCAAGGCGTCAGTTATATGATGACTTGGGATGAGACTGTGTTAGATAATTACACCATGCAAGACCATTTTTTTCTTGGAGTTTCAAACCCCATCCAGTTTGTTCAGAAACTTTCAAACCTCACTGATCTTACACCCAGATGTATGGCAACAGTTTCTGCATTTCTTTAGTCCAGGTCCAGCTTTGTCAACAATTTATTTTAAATGCAGTATTTTTCTTTGACACAAGCAAGTCTATTAGCCCTGGAAAGTCATCTCCTGACACATCAAGGCGACAAACACCACAGGTTCCTCAAGCAACCAAAGAAGAAATAGCTGACTGTCCAATTATGTTTAAAAAGTCTCCACACTTTAAAAAGACTTTTATAAAAAGAAGGCAGTCTAGTAAAATCCAGAAGAATATGATCCGTTAAGAAAAGTGCAGTCCCATTCCATTCACCCCACATAAAATGGTTTGTGCTAATGGTCTCCATGCTAGATGAATGAACTGTAGCCAATAAGTCGCTCCTCTGCTGACAAGATTTACCAAGCCTTGACCTCCTTCATCCCTTGGCAGTAAAATAACAATTTGAGGTGCCCAGTACAAATTGTCCCAGAAAAAGTTAACCATTTCTCCTTGAAGCTTTGAAGTCCAACAGGCAGATCAACTCAAGCAAGTTTATGCTATAAAGAGGACCCCACCAGATTGTTGATTATAATTGCCCAACCTTGATAAGACAGTTTGGGAAGTAGCCATTTCCATTTCTGTAAATGTCCTTTGATTTTTTTCTAGATATTTGAATCCACATTTCTTCCAGATTAAATCTCCAGGTAAGCTGGGAGATCATTTATTCCAATCATCCATTAAAAGGGCCTCACTTTTAAGTCAACAATAATCTCTAATATCTTTAGCACCATATATAAACACAACTACATCATAAGCATAAGCAGAACGATGCAATGTGACATCACATTGCAGTGTTGAAACCCACTCAACTCAGTTTTTAATTTATGAAGCAGAGGTTCAATGGCCAATGAGTATAACATTCCTGACATGGCATATCCCTGTCTAACTTCCCTCTGAATTTCAGAAGGAGCACTCAAACCACCATTGACTTTGAGTACACTCTCAATGTCATGATACATGACCTCAATCTTATGTATAAAACTCTGACTAAAACCAAAAGCTTCTAAAACATCTTTCAAATATGCATGTTCTACATGTTCTTACGTCTAAACACATTAGACAACCATTAACACTAATAACCTTAAAACCTCTAAAACATCTCTGACCAATAATATGTTGTCGAAGATTGACCTATTGGGTGCAATAATTCTGATCAGAATGTATTACTTTGACTCAGAATTTGACTTAAACTTGTAGCTAAAGCCTTTGATCAAATTTGATAATCTGCACATAAAAGAGATATTGGTCTCCTGTTACTTAATTTTTGGAGATCCCCTTCTCAGGCAACAGGGTAATAACAACTCTTCTTAACTGTAATAATCCTTTGTTCAAACTGTCATTAATTAAAAAGGAAATATTTTTTTTTAAATCAAATCCCATGTCAGGAGTCCATTTTCCATTCTCATTATATGTATATGTATTAATAATAATAATAATATTATTTTAGTCTTTGTAATTCATTTTGTTCATTTTTGCTTTCTAAAAAAATAATAATAATAATAGATGGTGCATCCATTTTAGAGAGCAAATTAATGCCCCTTGAGCTTTAAAGGTGTAGTTCACTTAAAAAAAAAAAATCTGATAATTTACTCACCCTCCATGTCATCTAAGTTATCCATGCCTTTCTTTCTTCAGTCGAAAAGAAATTAAGGTTTTTGATGAAAACGTTCCAGGGTTTTCTCCATATAATGCACTTTACTGGTAAAGGTTCAAGGTCCAAAAGACAGTTTCAGTACAAACTTTAAACTGTTCAAAACTGCCTTTAAACGATTCCAGACGATGAATAAGGGTCTTATCAAGCAAAACGATCGCTCATTTAAAAAAAAAAGGTTACGTTTTATAAGCTCAAATGGTTGCAAGCTTGCTCTGTTCTGTGATGGGCTGTACTCCATGCAGATGTCAACCTTGCCACTGAAAAAAATAAAGTTATTATTAAAATATCAAAATCCTTTCTAAGTTGTCCATTTGGGTCTGTATTTTATTGTATTGATGTGCTGTGAATTAAATTTTAAGGAAATTCCTGTGTTTGTTCACCCTCAGATAAGATGTGCACATATACTAAAATTGCTTTTTCAAACAAACATTTTTCATGCTTTAAAAAGAGGGATCAAAGACTAATTTTTTTATACTCTATGTCTTCTTATTCGTCAAGCATTTTGCAGAAAGATGGGAACACTGACTGAGAGTATCAATGCACACGCCCGTTTTGTTATAACTGCATTGCCCTTTAAATTTATAAAGGATATTTTTCAGGAAGTCAAGACCCTTCAGTGCTGTCACATCCATACCGACTTTAAAGAATAAGCATTCTATTGTATAATAACTATTAGTACAATTAATTTTGAAAATGCATGTACAAAGCCAAAAATATGTCCATTCAAGTAATGATTGACAATTCACGTCACTTACTTTGCTCTAAACAACCTAATTATAAAGCGTCCATAACAGTCACATCCATAACGCATATTAAATCATGCATGATTTGACCAGCGCATATTTGTTGAATTAATGAATGAATTTATTTATTTTGAGCAATATAATGACACATAACAACGGAAATCAAGAAGCATTCTGATTAAATCGACACGAAAAGATAAATTCATCAACTTTACAACATAAATCGATCTATTGCTTGCAACGGAGTGAAGTCAAACTTATTTAACCCTCTTGACGCCATGGTCGAGTTTACTCGACAAGATGAGTCACTGAATTAAACGGCCGATTTTGTCAAATTGGGTGTCAAATTTCGTTCGACATCCCCTCCACTGGATGGCAGACATGTCATACTTCATCCCGAACTCGAAAAACCGTCATGTTTCTGTACAAAATGTTCGAGTTACAGCGCATTGAATCAGTGCGATCAAAAGCGGAGCTAGTGTAGGAGTGAGCCATTTCATCAGAGTCTCTCCGATCAGGGCAAGCAGTATTGTGGTGGAGAATTTATCACTGGGTATTGTCAGACGAGATCGAAGTATTAGTACAGATAGGTGGTCTACGTGAAGGCAGGGTGGGGAGTCACAATAGTATGTCACACTTGGCTCGCACGAGGAGCATCTGGGCCGCGCTCCAGCGCTGCTCGTATCATCACTTACTGATCTCGCGGCTTTTCCGTAACAGAATCGTAATCAGAATCATTTCAGACAGTCTTCTTAATGTGAAAACAAAAAGTCAACATAAGTGCCATGATGGTTTGTTTGTTGATTTTCCAAACAGATTCTATGTATTTCAGATGCGTCACATCCATAACAGGTGTTTATGTCACATCCATAACGATGATTTTTTCCTCATAGTACACTTCATAAAATATATATATTTTAAACATTGATATTTTTATGTTCAGCTAAGACCCCGTCATCATGTGGATAGCAATATTTATACATTGGATATAAAAGTTCACAGACTTTAAAGGAAATCGAACAGTATACCAAAAACACTGTCATTTCTCGTCACATCCATAACGCATGTATATGATCCTTTTTTGGGGATGCTTAAATATATTTTAGAAAAACATATTTTGCCTGTCAATTCCCCAGATTGGGTGCTCTGAGAATATGCATTTCCAAATTAAATATTGTAAGAAGTTTTTTTTTTTTTTTCTGAGACATTTCACCTGTCATTATGAGTTCAAATGTCACATCCATAACGCTCGAATTGCCCTGATGCAGTGCTCGTGACTCTCCTGTTCAAACTCGTTCATCAATATGAACAAATCGACAACACTTCACAATACGGGTGCACTACTATGCATTAATTCATACTTAACTAATGCACAGATAATCATGAGTTAATGTATAACTCATGAAGAACTAAACCATTGTTATTCCCGCAATTCACTGCTCATGCTTCTTTTTCTGAGTCTTCTTCCTCTTTTGTGATCGAGAAGGATATGATTCGCTATTCATTATTGTCATGGACGTCGTATCACATTAATTGGACAGCGACACTAGATGGAAGCTCGGCCTTAGTAATTGCGGTGTGATTATACGCACAGGTCACGTGCACATGCTATGGTCGCGTGCGGCGCTGCAGCACGTGACGGTTTAACTTTCACTTTCAGTGCCCAAATGGAAGTGCAATGAGGCTATTTTTATTTTTATGTTTTTTTTTATCTGAGGTCTACGCTGCAATTCTGCATCCATTGTACGATTTTTTTTCTTCCTCGTGAAGGTGCAACCTGAGTTGAGAAGGCATGTGGGCAGTTGCCCGGGCAACCTAATGCACCCCCTGTGCACGTCCCTGCCTGTCATATTATCTGGAAGTTGAAATACAAGGATTTGCCTCATTCAGGTAATTAACATATTAATAAACACTATTAGTTAAAAAATCCTGTGTAATTAATGGACCTTCTATCGACCCTACAATCCATCGCGTTCTAGGCTTCTGGCTTCGGGCAAATTCTAGGCTTCTGGTCATTCCTAGGATATCTACGACCACAAAAGAAGGAGTGTTCTCACATTTGGCTCCTAAATTATGGAATAGCCTTCCTGAGATTGTTCGATGCTCAGACCCGCTGTAGATTCAAGATGCATATCTCATTCAGATAAGGCTTACCTTTTATACTACTGCTGAATCAGATTGAATAAATTTATATTATTAATAGCATCTATGCTAATTATTTCCCATCTGCTTTTCTCCTGTTATCTCCGGACACTAGTCCCGAGGTAAATAGCGTTCGTCAGTTCCAGTTTGTATCCAGCCTTTCACAGAGACTTCAGATGCCTCAACAACTCCGATGAGATGACTAAACGCCTGTGAAGAGACGACTTGACGCCGGCGATATGTTGTGCCCTAAATTAATACATGATTAACTAACTGTATTTTTCTATGTACATTTCTGAAATGCACTTTCTGTAAAGCTCCTTTGAAACAATATGTATTGCGAAAGGTGTTATACACAAATTTGAATTGAATGAGCAACAAAAGGGAACATAGCTTTGTGAAGACTTTCAGAGACGAATGGAGAGTGAATCACATCAAGCCATGTGTCAGTTTAGAATCAATGCAGCAAATCTCAAGTTCAAGTACAAGAATTTTAATTAATTTGAGATGAAATCCTTGTTGGGAAACGAAATACTCTTGCTTAATTTCCGATTGCACGATTCCTTGTGAGATGGTGTGGTTTTCCTTCCCGAATTTTGGCCATTTAATCAGCTCCTGAGAAAAGCAAACTGCTGAAAATACTGAAGGAGCTTATATATGTATACAGTGATAGGCGCAATATTCCTATAGGGAGATATGGATTAGCTGAGAGTCAGCTGATGCAAGCTTGACTAATGTGACCTGCCAGAACTGACACTATGCTTGATGCTCTTATCAATTGTGTGAGAGCTTTTTGTAAGGCAATATGTGGCTCCAAGTGATTCCTGACTAATTTATCATTTTCAGTAGTTAAAATCTCCACAATAAAATAACATCTGAGACTAAACTTTCAGCCTCGTTTTACTTGTTTAATGACCTTGCTCTAGTGGACTTTTTTTCCCTTTTTAGTAGGGACTTTAAAGATTGACTCTGTTTCCATTTCCAATTCAACAACACCCTCACTGACCTGTTTATCAGTAGTTACAGTGATGCCACTGCTTAATTTAAACCATTAAATCGTTAGAGATCAGGTAGAGAGAACAGACCTGCAGTAACATTAGCCATGGTGGTAGTGCTGGGCGGTAGACCGGTTCAAACCGAAAATCGGTTTATATTTTCGTCACGATTTTGATTTTGAATAAACCACCATACCGGTGTATTTAATTACACAACGTTCGGAACGACCGTTACGCTGCGCGACCATAGAGTGCGTGACACTGTTTCAGACGGACTCTTTACCCGTTGCACTACTAAGCACCGACGAGGGTAAACAAACAGCAGCACTCTGTTACATTACATGGACGATGGATGCTGAAGAATTAGTACAACATGACAGTGATGACACCGAAGAAGAACTTGTGCCAAAAAGAGGAGCCGGGTCTGTTGTTTGGAGGTTTTTTGTTTTCCAAAAATCCGACGTCGACCAAACAACCATTTTATGTAAGTGCTGTCGGGCTAAAATTCTCCGCTGGGGAGAATGACCCAGCAACACAAGCAATTTGCTCCAGCGCCTTAGCCGCAAACATGTCTTGGAATATCAAGAATGTATTAAATTAAAGTCAGCCGCGGATTTAGCGCCCTCCACATCAGCATGTAACACAGGGAAAGCTAAAGAAAAGTCGAGCCAAATATTGTTTCCATTATACAGGATAATCCTGTGTGCCAAGTAAGTTAGCACTTTATATTTATTTTATGTTTGTTCTGGTTTCGAAGCAATACTTTTGAAGGAATAACTAATGCAAGTTGCATAATTTTGTTTTAATTTTTTTAATAGACCTCAAAAGCAATGCAAGACAAGATCTCCTTTTATATTTACTTGAATGCACATAATGTTCCTGGATTTGTACTTGAACTAGCAAAAGTATTCCAAGTTGTTCTAATTGTGTTGTTTAAAATAAAAGTTCTGTATTTTGACGGCAGTTGTCTTTGCATTTTGATTCCTCACTTCATTAGAATCATGAATGGCTCTTATTTGTAAACAACAGCATAATTTTCTGGGGCCATGCAAACCTGTATTACTAGTGTGGAATTATTCTACAATATTCACCAATGACAGTAAAATAGACCATCCTAAGTCAATTTACTGCAGTAATTCCTCTCTTAACCAGTAGAAAATGCATTGAACACCTGACTATGCATGAAAAAAAAAAAAAAAAAAAAAAAAACTAAACCGAAAAACCGTTATGATTTTGAAAAAAAATGTGATATCAATTTTTGGTCAAACCGCCCAGCACTACATGGTGGGTTTATTCCCAACCGACCCACCAGAATCCAACTCAACAGCAGCATGGGACACAACATCCTCTGTGACAAACACAGCTTCAGAATGTACATTAGCATTTTTGTCCGTTTACTAAGGACAAGCACGTATCAGATGGCTAACTTTGCCACAGCCAAAGCATTTCATTATGCCTTCAGACATTGCATGAACTGTATAGTTAAAGTCCTCAACTTTAACAGTAAAGGACAGGTTCAGCTCGTCAGCATTGTTTTTCATAATCATGTACTTGTCTTCGAAAAGACACATGTTTCAGCAAGGGTGATTTACAGCTAAGAGCAATTTTCCTAATGGGATACACTATCTTACCAAGGGAAGACAATTCTTTAGCAATACTTGCATCAGAAACAAAAAGATGAACATTTAACGAAATAATCTTTCTGGAAGGGCTACTAAGGGGGAGTGCATGTGTAAGCATCATAAATTACAACTCCTGTTTGAACAACCTCATTAGCTTTTTCTATTGACTTTAAATATAAAACAATTGCATTGTTCATTATAGATGCAGAAACAATAGCATTGTAAACAACTGCATTACCAACCGCTAAGGCACATTCCTCTTGCAAAATTGTAATCCCATGACGCCAAGTTAGACAATCACTACTCGTAACACCTGAATCAGCCATGCTTCTCTGCAAAAAAAGACTCCAAAACGTTCCCAAATAAACTACTCCTAACACCAAATAACACACACAAAACATAAACAAACAAACTACAGAAAAGTTAGAATCACCTTCATGTATATGGAGTCTCCAAAGAAATACTAATGTCTCATTTTCCACTAGGGCGGTACGAGTAAACGTTCGGTTCGAGTGCAGCATTTATTTGCGTTTCCACTGTCAAAAGTTGTGAATGGAACCAAAAAGCCGAACCGTACCGTACCACTATTTTGTGTACCCTTTCGTTGGGGTACCTGGCACAGTGAAAGGGTACTAAAAGGTGGAGCTAAACTCACTGCAGAACGGTGATTGGTGGACAGAGTATCGATCACTAACGCGTGCTAAGGGCATTAGAAGCATACAGTTGAAATAAAATACTACTGTTATTGTGTCACGAAATGTAGTTTTAAGAGTTTTTCAGGCGAGAAAGTAGTTTTTTAAAGCTCAAATCTGTTGTTTATTTATAGATTTATGATAATTTGACTGAGATCCATTTCAGACGATCACCGGACGCTCACGCTCGTGTCCCCGCCTGGAACAGCCTTTCCGCGGCTAGTCGCTTTGATGTTTGCCGCTGACTCGGACGTCTCTGTAGTGGTTAAACATGAGATATAGTTCGTCTTGTATAAACCTAACAGGTGATCTTTGGTCTCGTGAATCTATAATTCGTTCCCTGGCCAATAGCTTTGGGAGAAGGCTACGTGAAGTTTCATATCTTTGAGCGCTGAATTTGTATTTGACTGACTGAATTGTTTCTTTATGTTATTTAAGCTTTACTGTATATCTGTTTGTACCTTTTACTTATACTTTTATAATGGCTATTATTGATAAAACTGAAATGCAACAAAAAGAGATAATTTTGTCATTTTTAAATTCTATTACAAGACAATGTGTTGTTTATTGCTACATTTGTACCAATACGATATGCAATACATTACATATTGCCTGGAATATGTTTAATATTTTTACATTTAAACGAAAAGAGGCAGGGTTGTGTTTTATATTTAGTTTTGTTATAAATATAACGTTACATACATGCAGCGAATATAATCAATAGGCTATGCGTTGCCTGAACCACATTTGTGTGCTTTATAATGTTTAAAATGTATTGAAATGAAATCGAAAAGAAGCAGAGTGGTGTTTTATAACATATTTCGTTTTATTGTTGCGTAAAATGTACATACAGAGATAACCGGAGTCGCACAGCCAGAGCGAGCTGAGTGCCGCGTTCAAGAACGCGCTGTTCCATTAGCAGGGATCATTCTCCTGAGTCTGGACTTTGCGATGGCTACTTGGCATTGAGAAACACCTAATGCCATCGCTTGTTTCTAGTGACAATAATGCTGAGAAGCAAGAACAAGATCTGCTGTCTGTCATCCATTGTTGTTTACTATGTCGCTTTCTTTGAAAATGACGCAAAATGACGTCGATCGCTTCTTTCCAGCAAACACCACGCCTATCAAGTAAGGGTACTGTTAGCGGTGGAAACGCAAGCCTGATCATGGTGTACCGACGACCCGTACTGTACCGTACCGTACCGTACCGTACCCCTCAGTGGAAATGAGGCATTAGAACATAGAACATAGTTAACAAAGTATCCTTGCATCATTACACTCCCAGATGGGTTTGATTCCTAATGAGACAGCAGGGGCTGGATAATACATGCAAGGTGCATTGATTGCAAGATGCTGGATAATACATGCAAGATGAAATTATGACGTTGGATTTGGATTTGAATGCAGACTGAATGTTGAACTCTGTGTGTGACTCAAGCATGGTTAATTGCAAGATATTGTAACAAATATAGAGATATTATATCAACCCTAGTACAGGGTTATATAGTTCATATATAATATATATTTCTTCCCTTCCTTTTAAAACAAAATAATTGTTATTTCTTGTTGCATCACCGCATCAGATGGGAACAGAATTACAATAATATAAAAGTGCCAAACCAAATGAAACACTAATCACCATAAAAATAAATAAATAAATAAAAAACTAAGCTTATGTGAAGTTCTCTCAAATTATTTTCAGTTGTATTAACATTTTGAACATTTAAGATGACTTTGGGGAATAAGTAAATGCAAAAAGAAAGAAAGAAAGAAAGAAAGAAAGAAAGAAAGAAAGAAAGAAGAGAAAGAAAGAAAGAAAGAAGAGCAGAAGAAAGAAAGAAAGAAAGAAAGAAAGAAAGAAAGAAAGAAAGAAAGAAAGAAAGAAAGAAAGAAAGAAAGAAAGAAAGAAAGAAAGAAAGAGAACGAAAGAAAGAAAGAAAGAAAGAAAGAAAGAAAGAAAGAAAGAAAGAAAGAAAGAAAGAAAGAAAGAAAGAAAGAAAGAAAGAAAGAAAGAAAGAAAGAAAGAAAGAAAGAAAGAACAGAAAGAGCAAGAAGAGCGAAAGAGCAAAAAGAAAGAACAGAAAGAGAACGAAAGAAAGAAAGAAGCAGAACGAGAAAGATGACTGCAGAAGTGAAAGAAATGGGTCAGAAAATCTATTAAGAATTTCCCCACCTCAAAAAGGCACTCAAACAAATCAATGAATCTGACCTAAAAAGTGTTAGTTAGAATCACTGTTGGATTTTACAGTGCAGACAGCAACATAGTGTGGGTCCAGATCATGCACATCTGGTGCACGTGGAATAATAATAATAATAATAATAATAGGTTCTATGCATGAACCCTGCTGACGTATGTCCGGAAAGAATCTCAGCCAGCTTCTTGACGTCGGCAAGCCAGCGCAGTCTCATCCCAAGAGACGTCAGTTATATGACGTCTTGGGATGAGATTGTGTTAGTTCTGCAGGCAAAGTGTATAGCGGCAAAACTTTAATAAAGTTTTAAGTTTTAAGTTTTAAACTTTAAAGTTTTCTCAGAAACGGAGACAACGATTTTAGAAACGCTGATTCGCTAGTCGAATTTCGTACAATATGAGAGAATACTAACCCTAACTAACCTAAAATTGTTGATATAACTCGAAATATATAAATAATTTATCTTATTTACTCTTCTGCGACAGCTAACTGCCTCACAGTGTTGTTAACATCATTCACGTTAACCACAGGACGTTTTTATAAACAGGAAGTGTAATTTGACACTATCTCCACCTAATGCAAAACCGGCTTCTGACGCAAGCACCGAGATGTAACTGGGCGTGCTGAGACAAACCCGGAAGTGATCAGTGCATAGAGCCTATTGGCTACATAATTGACCCTTTGCATGGAGCTTTACCTGAAAGGTAATCTGACCAATCATACTTTGCCATCACGCCATTTTGTCCGACAAAGCAGTCAGGAGAGACAGAAGATTAACATGGGAGGATTTAAAAAAAAAACGGAGTGTACTGACGCCTTCCGCGGTGAAAACAACATTCATTCTTGTTTATTCATGTTTATTTGATGCTATAAATGAACTCAGAAGGAAGATATGATCGGATCCCGAGCAGCTTTAACTGATGCTCTACAGCTATCTGTTACAGACCAGCCTGGTCTCATTATTAATACGTAGGTATTTTACGTTTTTGCAAAGATCAGAAAACATACTTTTTAGTATGTTTTGATAGATGCTGAAACGTATAATATCAGACATATCTGCAACATTTAAACGTAACATTATTACGTTTTTACAGCTAAAAAACGTAAACTGTTTAAGTATATTCTATATATACTTTTATAAAGTCTATAAACTTCTATAAATACAATTATAAAGAAAAACATAACTAACAGACAAGTATATTCACAATAATTTATTTATCTGCGAATAATGTCAAAACCAAATACCAAAAGCCACTCACATGATGAAGCGTTGCAGTCGCAGTCTTCTCTGGCAGTATTGTAATAGTTTTGTATGAAGTACAGAGCAGAAATGAAATTACTAATCAATGAAAATGTTAATCCGGCTTCGGTTCGCACTTCACCATTTTAAATGATTAACCAACGGTCTCACAGTCCTTCATGTCGCAATCTGTGACGAAGCAGGGAAGAGCCAATGAATGTTTGATATCACTGCCGTAAAACATGACGTATCGCTTCTCAAGGGCGAATTTTTTGAATTTCAATTCATCACCAGCGCGGGGTTTGGCCCGGTCACTGCTGAGAATGGAGACGAAGGTCACAACTGGATAAGAGGCTGAATTAGGAGTTGGTTCTTGCATACAACTATGGATTCTAAAGATTTGGATTACATTAAACTAATAAAATTGATGTCTTTTGTGAATTTTGTTGTGTTTTATAGGAGAAATCGCTTTATGTGTCTCAAGGTAAATAAACTATTACAAAACGGTTAAACAAGTTACGTTAAAGTATTGTAAATTTATTTTTAAGGTTTTATATTGTATTGTTTAACACCATGCAGGCGAAACGAGCAAAATGTTAATATTTATGAGTAGTATATCAATAAATGCAACTGAAAACTTAATAAGACAGTGGAATGCAATAGAGTCAAAACATAATGCTACAATATTAATATGCATAAATTGTGATACGTACAAATGTGTACATCAGTGGATTTGTTCATACGTAAATAAATGACGTTTTTGTGCTGTCAATACGTAAATATTTTACGTTTTAGTACTGTAAATACGTCTGTATTATACGTTTCTGCGCATATAAAACGTAATTATATATACGTATAATAGAACAACTACTTTACGTACAAATACATGCGTATTCTCATG
The DNA here is from genome assembly GCA_030378365.1 of Hybognathus amarus. NCBI lineage: Eukaryota > Metazoa > Chordata > Actinopteri > Cypriniformes > Leuciscidae > Hybognathus > Hybognathus amarus. The sequence continues at coordinate 14,387 of JAQIUQ010000527.1, forward strand.
TAGATCACGTTGGTTACGACACTTTTTTTGACACATTAGCCACAAAACGGTATTTATTGTTTAAATTTCTTTTAAAAAATTAACGAAATTTGAAAGGTAAGACTTTTGTTTAATATGTTTGGTCTGTCCTGTCTGTCAGGGTGTTGTCAGTCTTCTCTCTGCTCCGCAATATATTTTTCACTGCGTGAGAAACATGGTGTGCTGTGTGAGAGCGGCGTAGCTTGTCGAACATAGTGACAGTAACTAACTAAGGGGGCGGGTCTTGCGAAGGGTCAATTAGTTACAGAAAACTACAAAGTCTAAAGCTAGATGTTCCAAAATCATTACAGTAATACAGTTTGTCTATCTGAACTTCATTGTTATATTATAGCCCTAAGACTGACAATATCTGACCTTGAATTCCTCGTGTTTTCCTCAGATATCAATCATGCAAAGCAGACCTACATGTAGAATGATAAATCAAATTACACAGGCAGTTATATGATAATCCAATTTGAAATTGGAGCTAACAATCTCTTTCTGAGAGCATTTTGTGCTGATTAAAAATGGCTTTGTGTTATTATGCTAGTCAGTCCTCTGTGATTCAAAAGCAAAGTCTGTCTTTTCAAATGCATTATATCATGCTAGCAGATTTAAGACCTTTTTACTACCCAAATCTGAGCTGCATTTACATTTTAGCCCTTTGCTCTCACTATGTCATTTATTATTTATTATTTATTATGCCAAGTTTAAGGTGTCATAAATGACTGAATACCCTAGATGTGGGTGCTGATGTGAATGAGAGATGAAATTAAGGTAAAATAGAAATCCAGCTTTGGACAGGTCTCTACACAATTGAGTCATCATATGCCAGTGTTGGGAGACTGACAGACACAAAATGTAGTTGTTGTTTTTTTAGGTTTTTTTTGAGGAGCTATTCTTAGCCTTAAAAGTTCACTTTAAGATTCAGATTCAAGACTTACTTCTGGACTGTCTCTTATTTAGCTTCACAACTGTGTTAGCCTGACAATCAATTTCTCAAAAGTATCTTCTTTTTTATATGCACATTAGCATGGAAAAGACATCCCTGACATAATGGCTGTTAAATGTCTGCTAATTAAAAACTTGACACATGAATGAACTAAAGTGCCATTGCATTATTCAACATTGTGAGCTATAAACTTAACACTATACCATAAATTAACACTGAAAATGAGAGAAAAGTGGGATAGATGGTCAATAAATGCTAAAAATAGATCAATTAAAACAGAATGGCAGGCAAATATATATATATATATATATATATATATTAGTGCTGTCAAACGATTAAAATATTTAATCGCGATTAATCGCATTAATGTCATAGTTAACTCGCGATTAATCGCACATTTTCTAAATGTCTTTTGATTTCTTTTTGTTACATAATTTTTTTTCATTTTAATGCTCTTATCAACATGGGAAAGTGGATTGGCTTGTTTAGTGCAAATGTTTTTATTATTATTATTATTATTGAAAATAACATTGGAATAGTGTTCAATTTCACACTAACATACCAATAATCTCTCACACAATGTAACACTGTCTATCAATAAAAGGGTGAAAGAAATACTGACGAGGTCCTGATATTGGCAAGGGGGTGGAGAATTCGCATCATCTGTGTGTGTGTGTGTTTGCTTGGCCATCATCAAGTGGTGTTTCAGACTGGATGTGCTGCGATGATGATAGCTCAGTACACAGACGACAAACACACAGATCCGGCGTCTCGCGCTCGTCATCCACTCAAAACGTAACGTTACTATTTGGCCGGCTCGGCAAGCCGAAACGAGTGTGTGCGGCACAAAAACGTCCTCGCCTGCGATCTGAAACCCATTAATTTCAATTGCTTGCGCCGTGCAAGGACGTTTTGTTGCTTCTTCGAACCAAAGCGCAAGCGTCTAGCTTAGACCGTATAACAAAACAACAGGCAGGACGCACACACTCGTTTGGGCTTGCGAGCCGGCTTTAGTGGATGACAAGGACAAGACGCCGAAATGGATCAGGATTCAGGACGCATGCCGATCCTGTTGCAAAAGCATGTGAAAAAAGTACAAAGTTTACTAGGACAAGACCGTTAAAAAAGACCGTTAATCGCGCGATAAAAAAAATAACGCCGTTAAAATGGGTTTGCGTTAACGCAAATAATAACGCGTTAAACTGACAAGCCCTAATATATATATATATATATATATATATATATATATATATATATATATATATATACTGAAGATTTTCAAAAGTTTAAAATATTAATATGAGAAACATTTTATGTTTTAAATATGCTATTTAAAGGTCTCTGCAGAGAGACCATTGTACATAATATCTGCAGGTGTTATCAGCCAAGCTCAAAGTTGTTTCACAGTCTGTGCTTGTTTTTAGTTTTGATTTGAATACATGTTCAACAGACAGCATTAATTAATGGCATTGCACCTCTATTTGTTGCTGTTTGGCAGAGAAAATATTAAATTTAGAAAGTGTCACGGGAATAATGTGGGAACTTCAGCGAGGACTAAGTTGCAGGAAAACAAAGGTAAGATTTTAATTAACCAAACAAACAAGTACAAACTAGGGCTGTCGACTTTAGCTCGATTTTTAGTCGACATGGTAAATCCAGTCTTTATGCGTCTTGTCTGTGAAATTATATTGGTCTACCAGCTCACATTTTCTTTTTTTTTTGCCAATAGAAATACATTTTAAATGATTTACTCCCTGATATTTATTCCTTTATAAAGCAGTTATTTATTACTGTATTCTAAATATAATTAGCCTATGTTTTATCCCCAACTTTAAATGCTTTTAGGCTATTTCTTGTAAGCTGCGCCACAGTTTAGCGCACCACACATAACACACTTGGGAACCGCCACCTCTCACTGCGCTGCTGCTGACGCTCAGTAAGGGATGTACTGGTCAGTACATTCTGTATTCATTCCAGTTCACGCTCTGCATCGACAGAATGTCAAGAAATCTGGACTGTATAGGCTACATGTTGTGGAGATCCACAAGGTGGCAACAGCAGTACTTGCAGTCTGGCGCGCACATCGCGTGCTGTTGGAAATTGATTAACGCGGCAAAAGACGTGAGCAGCTGTTTGACGGCTTCTGGCTCTTAGCTCAATAGATGTTTTCTTAATAGGTTTTTGTCTGTACACTTGACTCATTTGAAAGTAGCCTAGATAATGTAACACGAAATTAACTCTATGTGCTATTTTACAACACCAGCACTACAGTTTCCAGATCGTTTCAGGCTCTTTTGTCTGTGTGTTTTAAAGCGCCTAAGCAGATTCGGCTGGACAAAAGTTACAGCCCCAGTAGCATTTGTCAGTCCCGAGAGCTTTTGTTAGGTTTTTTCATTATGTGGTAGATCGCAGTTATCTATTCTTGTTGTAGCGTGTGGTGTGAATGAGGTGCGCGATTGTACCGTCACTATAGACCAAGGACAGAGCTCCTCACTTGCAGTTAAACAAATCACTTAATTTTCAAAGATTGTATTATTATTATAGTTTTATTTATTTTCGATGTTTTTCGTTGTTGTTTTATAAATGCTCTATGACAATTGTTTAAAAAATGTTCAATCAAAACATCCGTTTTTTTTTGTTTTTTTTTTTTAGTCGACTAATCGTCACGCAGGACAAGACCTCTTGGTCGACTGAGGATTTCTTCATTGACTGCACCTCCTAGTACAAACAAAACTCTCCCGTGGGGGAAGAACCAGAAATAGATACGATGAGAGGCAAAGTCGCTCCAGAACCAGAAACACTGAACTATAGACTTAGGTGAGCCAGGCACTGGACTGAAAACACAAAAGGAGTCTATGAAGGAAGCACACACAAAGGAGGGTGGCGAGACAAGCAGGTGAGGATTTGGTAAAACACTATGCAGACAATCGAGAAGGGAGGAGCTAACAATTCAATAGAAAGCACATGGCACAGGAATAATAGGCGCCATGTGCTCATATTGAAACTCAGACTGGCCGTAGAACAGACGAGACCAGACAGGGAATGCCAGTGGCTCTGTCATCACACAGAACTAGCAACAGAAGCAGAAGAGACAAGACACATAACATTTACCTCCCTCCCCTCCCAAAGGGAGATAGCAGATGATACAGGCAGCAGGCAGGCGGGCGCAGGCAGCCACGGGACGGGTGATCCAGAAGGCCAGAGGCGGAACGCAGTGCAGGCGGCCAGGGCGGAGACCGGATGATGCAGGACGGCCAGGGCAGAAGCCGTAGCATGCAGGACGGCCAGGGCGGACCGGACTGGGTGCCAGACAGCCGCGGGACATGAGTGGTGCAGGCGGCCAGCGGGGGAGCCGGTGATTCTGCAGAGCACAGGGGGGGAACAGTGCCTGCAGTGGCCAGGGACCTCCAGTGGTGCAGGAGGCAGGCGAAACAGTAGTGCAGCAGCGCGGAACTGGGGTGATGCCAGTGGCCGGGGACGGGTGGGTGCACAAGATGGCCAGGAGGTAGGATGGTGCCACGGCAGGACGAGTGGCGAGCGGCCAGGCGGGTAGGTGCAGCAGCGGCCAGAGGAGACAGTGGGGCCAGGCAGGCGGGGTCAGCAGGAGGCAGGGGAACAGGAGTGATGCCGGGCAGGA
>JAQIUQ010000528.1:0-45000 GCA_030378365.1 Hybognathus amarus
TGCATGAAGCGCCCAGTGCTTAGGGTGGGGATGCCAGATCGTGCCGCGCAAGCTTGAGAGAGGAGATCTGCTCTGACTGGAATGGGCCACGGGGCTGTCTGCGACAGCTAAGCGAGGTCCGGGAACCAAGTCTGACTCTCCCAACGCGGGGCTATGAGGAGCACCGAGTGGCGTGTTTCCCTGATCCTCTGTAAAACCTGTGGTAACAGGGAGACCGGAGGGAAAGCCTAAGGCGGGCGGCTGGCCACTCCTGGGCTAGCGCGTCCTCGCTCTTAAGAAAAGTATTGGGCAGTGAGCGTTCTCCTCTGACGCGAAGAGATCCACCTCTGCTCTGCCGAACATTCGCCACAGTTTCTGGACTGATTGAAAGTGCAGGGACCATTCTTCCCGGAAGGATGAGGTTCCTGGACAGTCTGTCTGGGCCGTCATTCAGGTGGCCCGGCACGTGCGTCGCTCTCAGCGAGAGCAGGTGGCTCTGGGACCCAACTAAAATGCATTTCGTCATCAGGAAGGGGTTCCTGGATCTGACACCGCCCTGACGGTTGAAATCAGGAGACTATGGCTGCATTGTCTGAGCGGATCGAATGCGCGGTGACCCCGAATGCGCGGGAGGAAAACGCGAGCGAGTTCTCGAGCCGCGATCATCTCTCAGACAGTTTATGTGTAGGGAGCTCTCTTGAACTGACCAGTGGCCAGAGGCCGGTGAGCCCTCGCAGACCGCACCCCAACCTGAGTTGGATGCGTCTGTCCAAAGACTTATCGGCGAGAGACGGTTCCCATGGTAACGCCCCACTGAAACCCTTCTGCCACTGTCCATGGTTGCAGAGCCGAGATACAGGTCTGCGTAACTTTGATCAGCTGGCGGCCCGTGGTCCACGCACGGTGAGACACACGGCTCTTCAACCAAGCTGAAGGGGGCGCATGCGCAGTAGACCCAGCTGAAGTACTGCGGAGGCTGAGGCCATGTAACCCAGCGCCTTCTGAAAAGTTTTCAGAGGTGTGAGGGTGTCCATCTGACAGGATGCGGCGAGACGCTGAACACGGCGCGCGCGCTGTGTAGATAAGCGAGCCGTCATAGCCACTGAGTCTAGATCTATTCCCAGGAAGGAAATCGTCTGATAGGGCTGAAGCGAGCTCTTTGTCCAGTTGACAGAGAGACCCAAGGTGTTCAGATGGTCGAGGAGGACTGTACGAAGAGACAGTAGCTCCGTCTGTGATTGTGCCAAAATCAGCCAGTCGTCCAAATAGTTCAAAATTCGCAGCCCCTGGCTCCGCAGGGGGCGGAGCGCCGTATCCATGCACTTCGTGAACGTACGGGGTGCTAAGGATAGGCCGAACCGGGAGGACTGTTTGTTGCTTCTAAAATCACTGTAGTTTCGGGCCGCGCCCGAAGCGTGGAGGGCGGCGACGGAACTGTAACAGATAGCCGTATTTTATTGTGCTTAGCACCCATGGGGAGATTCCCGGGATAGCTTCCCACGCTTAGAAGCGTGACACTAGCGGGTGACTGGCTATATCGGCCAGATTGTTGCACATAGCGGGCTGGACACAGTGTGTGGGCACGCTGAGAATGTTTAGGCAACGGGACCTACACTCAAGGGGGAAGTGTCCGCTTTTTGAGAGTGGGCTCTGACAGAGGCACAGGGAGTGTGGTGCTTTGTGTATGGGCGAACACAGGATGTGGGCGCATATTCTACACAAAAAGCGTGTGTATACAACACATGTATGTGTATACACATAGCGGGCTGAGCACGTGTGTGAGCGCGCTTACAGTGTGAGCGTGGTACAGGTGTGGTGTTTGTGTGTAGGAGTGAACACTGAACTGTGGGCACATATACTACACTTATAGCATGTTTGGTGTAAGCCAGACATTCTGCACTTATGCCTGATTGCGTTTTAGCCTGATACAGGCTGCACAAGTGACGCGCGCAAGTGCGTGATAGAAACCTGAGCGCTGTGAGCGGCAGAGCCTATATATAGCCTGAAAGGCTGCACTTGTGGTGCGCGCGGGGTCGCGTGCATGTAGAGAGCGTGAGCGCTGCAAGCGGGCACGAGACTGCAGCGGGCACAAGTGTGGTGCTTGAGTATAGGAGTGAACACTGAACTGTGGGCACATATACTACACTTATAGTATGTTTGGTGTAAACCAGACATTATGCACTTATGCCTGTTTACATTTTCGCCTGATACAGGCTGCACAGGTGACGCGCGCGCAAGTGCGTGATAGAAACCTGAGCGCTGTAAGCGGCAGAGACTAAATATAGCCTGACGCGTGCGCGGGGTCGCGTGCATGTAGAGACGTGAGCGCTGCGAGCGGGCACGAGACTGAAGAGGCTGGGATGCACGCGACCTGGCCGTGTAATAGAGCGGGCAGAAAGAAGATGTGAGCACGGACGTGGGCACATCTGTTACAGATAACACTCAGGCGGCATAGCCAGCTAAGAGAGTGGGCTCTGTTAGACACGGGGTGTGCTTGAACAGCATTGGCGTCAATCGAATCTGTCGGCGTTATTGCAGGCGTTCATGTAATAACAGGCTCGTTGCTGCAAAATAGACAATTTGGCCGCTAGAACGAGGAAGAGAAACGTTAGAGAGGTGGGTGCTAACCGGCCTCGGCGGGCTAAAAACACACTCGTTTCTCATGTCGCCGCTGACGCATGAGCGCGGGAGAGCGCGGCCGCTTTCTGAAACGTAAGAAAGCTGGCCGCGAGCTCAGAGCTGCATACAATTATCTGCAAAAGCCGGACACGGGTCTCTCTGGCGCGGGGAGCTTTGTATTTTACCACTGAGCCACAGCAGTAAGACACAATAAGCTGAAAAGCGCGAGCAGATAAGGGGGCGTGTTAGTGGCGAACAGGTCCAGCCTCGGCGAGACCAACAGTAACACAAACTCATTCACGGTGAAGCTATGCACGGGGGCGTTTATGGCCGTCTCGAACGAGGAAAGAGAAACGTTAGAGGATGTTGACCGGCCTCGGCGGGTTAAAAACACACTCGTTTCTCATGTCGTGCAAAAAATTATCTGCAAGAGCCGGATTCGAACACGGGTCTCTCTGGCGCGAAAGCTTTGTGTTTTACCACTGAGCCACAGCAGTAACACACAAGCACAGGAGCGCGAGCAGATAAGAGGGCGTGATGGTGGCGAACAGGACCAGCCTCGGCGGGACTACACACCATTGATAAACCCATTTTCGGTGAAGCTATGCGCGGGGCAAGCTAGCTCTCTTGTAAAGTAAAGAAAGCTAGCCGCGGTCGGCACAGCTGTAAGCGGCTCGTCCCACATAAGCGCGGACTCCGGCGCTGAGAGGGGAGCGGCATGAGGTGTGCGAGGCATCTTTAAAAAGACGCTCGCTGCTCTTTTGTGAAAATACACAACACAAGCAAAATACAAATGTAAGGATACGTCGCCGGATGGCGTTAGCTCGCAGGATGGCTGAAGGTGGCGAAGACGGCCGGCTTCCTCAGACTCTGTCCACACGCTCGCTGAAGAGATGCCTTCTCGACGGCGACGCGGCTTCCTCTCGGAGATCAGCAGGTGCGTATAGCCTCGCTGAAGAGATGAAAATCGGAAAACAGCGGGAAACTCGCTTATTTATAGACTCGGGCCACTCCGTTTGGCCGGGCTCTGACGCAATGAGAGCGTGTCTGCTTCTCATTGGTCACGAGTTCAACCGAGTTCCCTCATAGGCTGTAGCAGTTCTCCCTGAGCGAACCAATGAGCTGCTAGCTAGCCCGCTCATGGTCTGCTGCAGTGAACTGCGTTGACATTGGATACAAAATTATAGGATAATTTTTTGGCTTCAACTTCTCAGAAAAGATGAATCTTTCCCGTAGCGTAAGCTAGCTTACGCAATACGAGAGAACCTCTCGTAAGAGAACTATGTATAGGATAGGCTGAACAAAAAGGATAAAAAAAAACTCAGGACAGGTTAATCACTTTTGGGGGCTGGTGTCACGGAGTATAAAAATGTGAGTGGTTTGTTTTGCCAGGTATGCGTCACAGTGGGTCCTGCTCATTGTAAACTCAAGGTGGTGAGTAATGGTAATAGTGTTGGGTTTGATTGAGATGTGTACGTTAGCATGTTTGTGGCTGGCAGGAGAGTTGAATAAATCCTCTGGTTTTCTCTCTGGTGTGCACTGGCCCTTGCGATAGCTGCCAGGTAAGTTTCCATATTTTAAAGAGTTTTCTTGGTTAACGGGAGACTGAATTGCTTAATGTATGTTTTCAGTTTGTTTCCTAAGGGGCTGCATATTCTCATAAGGTGAGTGAAGATGTGTAGTTCAGTGCTGCAAATCTCCTGGGGTATGTATGATTTTAAGTTAATTTAGTTTGTTTTTAAAGCCCTATAGAGTGCCGAAGTTACGACGTCACTCTGTAGGCCAAAACGCGGAAGTGAGCTAGCATTTTAGCATTACGGTTCCCTCGCTCTATAAAGCCTATGGGGTTTTTGAATGGGTTTTTGCTAAATCGCCTGAAATAAGGTCTGTGGTGAACAGAGCCTCTAAATATTTTCACGTTTTGATCTATGACATAGAACACACAGTTATAACCTGCTTGGGGTTTGTTTGGAGTTTGTCTATGATCTTAATCCCGTGCGAATCGGCCATGTCTGTAATTTGTAATGTAAAAATTCCCCGCAAATTACCTACTATATTTCGCCGAACACCGAGGTCCTGTGATAATATTAGTCCCGTGCGAATCGACATCTCTGTGATTTGGCCGGATCGTATATAATTTTTTCAAGGTTTTTGTTTCATCTGCGCCTTTTTATCCAGCCTATTTTGAGTTCCGTCTAAACTGAGTTAATTTTGTTTCTGAGTAAAAGTGTTTGTTGCTTTGGTTTATGTACTTTTGTTTTACAAGTGTAAAATCTGTTGTATGTGAGTAGTTTGTGTTTTCTTTTTTATTGGATCACTGAACGGGAGGGGTTGGCTGTGGTTATAATTTATAAATCTTCCTCTTTGTTCAAGGGGAGGTCTTCAGAGCGACTGAAGAGAGCAAAATCATGTTCAGCCGTTACCTTTGACCTTCATCCAAACAGACAAACTTATTTACAATCCAGGACAAACAGGTGAGCTGTGAATGACCCTTGGTTGAAGCTATCATCTTCAAATGCATTATGCAATATATGTGAGTTTGTTGGTGTCTTTGCAGTTAATTTCAGAGTTGTCTCCATGGATCCCAAATTTGTGCCTTTTGATCAAATGGTAAGACCAGATGTTTCACCATTTTGAGTGTTCCGACCATAAATTAAAAGCAAATTAAATGCAGGTTCTTTTAAGATGCAGAAATTTCAACTTCAATGACTGCTTTTAAATGTTTATTATTCCTGTCTGTCTTGCAGTAGTCTGCTCGTGGTGCAGGTGAGTTTGCTTCGGTGTAAGACTTTGAATGGAGCCAATGCAGCTTTTTGCACTTTTCTTTCTTTGCAGATTTTCTCTGAGCTGTTAATTTGTTTTAATAGGACAAAGATAATAACCGGATTGGTCAGTGGACAAATGTTTCCTCAACGGAGCTGATATTGAACCCAGAGGCTCAGATGGGGATGTACACCCTAAAGGCTTTTATTGCTGACCGAGAAGTCTCCCAAGTTTTTGAGGTGAAAAAATACGGTAAGTTGTTCTGTATGTGCAGTTCAATGACAGATCTGAGGCCTTAACCTAAAGCGCTTTGTTTCTGGTTTAGTTTTGCCCAAGTCTGATGTGACTAAACACACCGCAGACCTACAGCGTTGCAGTTATGGGACTGAAAGTTGAGTCCTGTGGCAAGTGAATGATGCTTTATTTTCTTGTCTTGTGGTTGGTCAGTTCTTTATTTTGTTCTGATGTTTCCCAGTTTGTCCGTTCCAGTTGTCTGTCAGCGTCAATATGGCTCCAGCAGTGCAGATTCTGGTCTACAGCGTTCTTCCCGGTGAGAATTTAGTTGCTGCTAATGTGCCGTTTGACACTGATATGTGTTTCCAGAACCATGTACTGAATGATGTGGCTATTTTTCAATTTGGGAATGTTGGTGTGTGTGTGTCCTACAGCGTGTTGGTCCTTGTTCCAGGTATCTCTGCAGTTTTCTCCAGCTGTTCCTGCGGAGGGAAATGTTCTGATGGTTCCTGCTCAAGCAGGATCTCTGTGTAGCCTCAGTGCTGTAGATTCATTCATTAAAAACCAACACATTATGACTTTAGTCTTCTTTTTAGGTCTTCTTTTTATGATCTTTTAATGTGACGGAAGGACGGACGGACGGAAGTAAGATATTTTGTTTCGGAGGCCGGAGGACTGGAGGCCGGAGGACTGGGAGGCCGGAGGGCTAGAGGCCGGAGGTAAAAAAAAAATAATATTTTTTTAAAATTAAATAAAAACATCCGTCCCGTCCGTCCGTGATATATTATAATGATTAGCCTATATGACGGGTTTTTTATTTTATTTTACTCTTTGCTGCCATAGCCACGGCGCATTAACCATAGGGCTAGGCGGGGCTAAAGCCCCGGGGCCCCGAGCAAGGAGGGGGCCCGTGATTGGCTGTGGAGCAGATACTGCAAGCCATCTGATTACCAAAGCCTTTAGGGGTGGGAATCTCTAGGCACCTCACGATTCGATTTCGATTACGATTCAGAGGGCTGCGATTCGATGCTAAAGCGATTATCGATTATCTGAATCTTTTTTTGTGTGTGTGTGACTATAAATACTTTGCTTTAAAAGTACCAAGTAATGACCATTAAAGAATTAATGAAAATTATACTTTATTAACATTGTAAAGAACCAACAGGAACATAAATGTGTGCCTGAACTAGCAGCATACTTGTAGTAAATTAATAATATAACAGTAACAAATAATAACAAAGTTCAACATATTCTGAATCTCTAACATAAAATAGTGCAATTTGTAGTCTTTCAAAAAATAAAATAGACATTTTGCAGTAGCAAAATAGGCCACAATGAAAATTGAAAATGCAAATGTGTGGCAGTGCAAATGTGCTTAGCTAAATGTGCAAGTTCTTGTGTAAGAACAGAAGCTGGTCTACATGTTCAGATGCAAGTGTGCTCCTCTGAGCTGTTACTATATCATCCTGCCGTAGAAAAGACTCTCTCTGCAGAGACACTGGTGCCAGGAATACACAAGTATCTTTTGGCCAACTTAGAAATCAGAGGAAACATCATCTGACTCTTATTCCACCAGCTAAGAGGGTCCTCAGAGAGAGGGAGTGATGGAGCACTACGATACTTGGTCACTTCTTCCTCAGCTCTGGCATAAGCAGACATGGGCTGCTGCTGGGCTCTAGCGTCAGTAAAGGTCTGCCCCAGCAGATTCTCTAGCAGAGAAGATGATGACTTTCTTTTGTTAGAAGGGCCTGGGTGTTGCTCCTCCTCAGTGGTGGTCAGGGTGTTTCCTTCCCTAAATGTGATGTGCTCTGGGGTTTCCTCCTCTTCAAATCTCACCTCTTGCTGTAGGTAAACACAATAAGAAGAACGTGTAAACACAAAAGCATTAAATTTTTTAATCATTATCTTCAATCCGAAACAACATTTTGAACAAAATTGTCAAAAAACAAATGTACTTGTTCTATGCAATATAAAAACGTATTATAGAATTATTGTGTTATAATAATAGGTAACACTTTACAATAAGGTTCATTAGTTAACTACATTAGTTAACCAAAAAATCTGCTTATGTACAATATGTCTGATTATGTACAATATGTGCAAAATGTACAAAATGTGTTATGTACAAAATCTGCTTATGTACAATGTGTGAACAATACTTCTTCAGCATTTAATAAGCTTAGTTAATATTAATTCCAACATTTACTAATACATTATTAAAAATCAAAGGTTGTATTAGTTAACATTAGTTAATGGACTGTGAACTAACATGAACGCACAATGAACAGCTGTATTTGTATTAACTAACATTAACAAAGATTAATAAACACTTTAACTAATGCATTGCTCATTGTTAGTTCATGTTAGTTGATGCATTTACTAATGTTAATTAATGAACCTTATTGTAAAGTGTTACCTATTAATAATAATTTGTCATAAGTCCAGTGTGACATTTTACATGAATAAAAAAAAGCAGAATTACCTTTAGTGATGCAGCCTCAGCAATCACTCTTCCATACACCTCCCCTCTCTCTCCTCAGAAAGAAAAGGCAGGCCCTTGAATCGCGGGTCCAGAGCAGAAGCTGTGAAAAGAGTGTTTCTCTCTTGCTCGCTTTTGTATCTCTTGCTGAGGTCCCCACTGATGGCTTGCTTTATCTCCCGGACCACTGTTGACTCTCCAATACTGTCCTTCGTGTCCTGGATGAGTTGAGCTTGCAAAGGAGCAATCAAACAGATGGTGGGGCTGCTCTCCTCTGACATGAGAGTAGTTGAATCATTCATTGGCTTAAGGGCCTTGATAATATCCTCTGCATTTGAGATGTCTGTTTCACTGAGCGTACAGATGTCAGACTCTCCTCTCCTTACCTGAGGAGACAGTAAGGCAGCAGAGACTGCAGGCTGTTGCTCCAGAAATCTGTCAACCATCTCATAAGCACTATTCCACCTGGTAGTCACGTCTGTTTTCAGCTTGTGTTTCGGCAGACCAAGTAAAATCTGCTTCTCTTCAAGCTGGTGTTTTGCAGTTGTACTGCGGTGAAAATACGTAGTAATGCGTCTCACCCTGCCTAGTAGCCTTGACACAGTGGGCAACTTGAGCGCCCGCTGAGAGGCTAGGTTAAGCGTGTGGGCATAGCACTTCACATGCAGGAAATTACACAGTTCAGCAGCAACTGCCATGTTGGAAGCGTTATCAGTAACTAAAACTAAATCTTTTTTAGTCATCTGCCATTCCTCTGCTACATTCTTTAACAGCTCAGCCATATTTGCACCCGTGTGGCTCTCATTCACTACTCTTGTCTGGAGCACATGAGACGCTAGCTGCCACTCATCTGTTATAAAATGCGCAGTTACGGTGACATAAGATTCCGTGGCAATGGATGTCCACGCATCACATGTTAAAGCTATCCTACCAGCTTTCTTCAGTGATTCCATGACTTCGGTTTTGGTCTTGTTGTAGAGTGTGGGGATCGCTGTGTCTGTAAAATATCTCCGAGATGGGATGTTGATCTCGGCTCCAAAGTGTGCAACATAGCGGAAAAGCCCTGGTTCTCAACGACTGAATATGGACGCAAATCCTTGGCAATAAAAGTTGCGATTTGATTGTGTAATGCGCTTTGCCCTTTCCGAGCCGGGTGGAAGCTTTGACAATATTGTTTGCTCGATGGTCCTCTGTTTGTCAGCAACGATCGGTGCAGCCGAGTGCTTCTCCTCTTCTGGGTGAAAACGCGACATATGGTTTCTCATGTTTGTAGTGTTTCCGAAATATCTCAGTTTAGTTCTGCACAGCTTACATATAGTGTGGCTCTTGTCCAGCTCCTTTCCCCCTTGAACTTCATAGAAGCCAAAATATGTCCAAACATCAGCTTTTAGCGAGGAGGGTGTTTGAATTTTCTGCTCAGCCATTGCGTTCTCTCTGTTATGAGCACGCCACAGACGGTCCGGGCACTGCAATTCCGGGCATCAGAGTTCCGCCTTTCGCGTTCCGTCAGTATTACGTTATTATGAATATACATCTTTTTTTTTTTTTTTTTTTGGAAAATCGATTTTTGACATTTGTGAATCGATTCAGAATCGTCCACGGTCCGCATCGCTGATGCATCTGAAGAATCGATTTTTTCCCCCACCCCTAAAAGCCTTACCATGCAACGCCTCCCACAAATTAGCCCTGTTATTTAGTGGCACTTTGCCTTATAGCATTATCATGGAATCATTATTATTAATAGAGACGTTCGCAAAGACCCGCCTTTTTTAAGGTACTATGTGACGAAGCCACAAGGCTCTCACGAGTCACGCACATCATGTTCTCATGCACTCACGTAGTGAAAAAATACATCGCGGGGCAAAGACTAACGACACCGAGTGATTACAAGAGAGAGTTCAGAGCAGCTTACTGTTGATATGAAACAAAGTCTCAACTTTCACATATTGTCATTTAAGTAATTTAAACAATACCGTTTTCAGTTAATCTACTGACAGCTTTGTTGTCGGACAAAGTTGCGTATTTTAATTCATATATGACAAATACATTTATATTCTATATTTAACTTATGAACGATCTACCTGCTGCTGCACATTGGCCTATATATGGCTGCCTGCGCCTTATTAGAATATGCATCAACCAATAAATCGCCTTTACTCTTCACTTCATTCTAATCTAGTCTATTCTTAAAACACAGCGTCGATCATTCACCCCACAAACTTTCGGTAAGTTTGAATATTAACTTGATGGATGTATAATTTTGCTTTTTTTGTTTGATTAAACTCTAATATTCGCCTAAAGGGCTGGCAAGAAATATTTAAATTTTTCTGCGCCATCATGATGTAAGTTTATCATTTAACCGCCTTTTTAAACATTATGGTTTGGATACAAATTATTTCAAGCTGCTCAGGCACAGTAAACAAAATAAGAACACAATTTTGTAAAAAAAATAAACAACTTAGGCTATGTGTGGTTTGACTATAGGCCTACTTTTTGTTTAATTATATCTCTAGGTAATGAAGATAGTCTATTAACAAAAATAAAAATATTGGCCTATATAGAAAATGGCTATAGCCTATATAAAATATATATTTTTAAATATCCTCATTTATTAATTTAGCACGGGGCTCCTATTCAGTGTTCGCCTCTGATTGGGGGCTGCTACTATTTGCTTAAGCTTTTTGAAAGTAGGCTAGAAGTGTGATAGAGGCGTGATAGACTATAGGCTATATTTTATGTGGATAATGAAATGTGGATAAGGCATATTTTGTAGCCATGACACATGTCTCTAAGGCCAAGAAAATATGTAGTTTCAACGACATAACATCTTGTTATTATGCGAAAAAATCGTTTTAACAAAATAAAGATCTCGTTATTACGAGAAAATAATATGAAGGCTAGGCTATGGCAGCAAAGAGTAAATAAATAAAAAAACACGTCATATAGCTAGGCTAATCGTTATAATATATCACATCAGAATGATGATAGTTCAAAATATAGCCTATTATTCAGCGTTAGCAAATATGGATGTCTATTTTAAGGCGAGGGCAGCATGATAATAAATAATTTATATGAAATAGCCTGTCTTGTATGCTGGTCGATAGCAGCGGTAGTCCGCACTTGGGCTGGAGCGTCATCTCTTGTTTTAATAGTTGAATCGTTTAGGAAGCTCTACCTCCTTTTGTGTATCCTGGGAACTGCTAAAACTTCTTATGATCTTAAAAAGCGAAATGGAACCACATTTCCATAACCACAGTCACTGTAAGTGGGCTTAAAACAGCTGCTGCTGTCATATTTACTCAATCAGTTGTCAGCTATCGGGTAGTCTTCCGAAATTTAAAAGACATACCATTAAAAAAGAAACGAAGCAGATAAAAATACGGTCGGACCTTGCAGTTGTAACAATAGGTTACTATCGTAACCCCGGTTTCTCTGAAACATCGAGTGGAGAGATCCACCTATGGGAAGGGCATCCGTAGCTGACCTCTGCAGAAGCATCCAATTGCACCAAGTCTGGCTAGACAGACAGAAGCGCGCAGCCAATGCCCGGTGAGGCCACACCCCTCACCCTCGGGCATAAAACATCTGGGCACGCTACCAATCCCCAGTAAGTATATTCGCTTCTCGTGCGGCAAGCGGGGCAAAGCTGGTGGCATCTCTCCATTTCGATGTTTCAGAGAACCGGGGTTACCAGAGTAACCTATTGTTCTCTTTCATCATCTCGTTTCGAGATCCACCTATGGGAGAGACATGGACAGCTCCCCGATTGCCCAATACACTACAGTGAGGTTCTGAAGCCAGAGAAAGACGGTCACCTCGGGGAGGCGGTGCCTGACACGTCCATTAATCATGAGCCTGCAATGGTGAAGCCACACCTAACTAATGTGAACAACAGGACATGAATATGCATGAGACACATGCAAGATAGTAACCCCAACCCACCAAGACAAAAACTGTACCCAAAGGGAGAGTAATGATTGGTGACAGGAATGAAAATAGCCAGCTGGCACATACACTCCTAATGGTATATATCCCAACGGGGTTATAGGGAGGGGCTAAGACGACCCCACCCCTAAAACCGAATGTGCTACCGAGGTACTGGTGACATCCAGCCGGTAGTAACGCACGAAGGTATGAGGAGAAGCCCAACTGGCAGCGGAGCAGATGTCCTGCAGTGACACTCCCCTAAACAGAGCCCAAGAGGTGGCTAAACCCCTAGTGGAATGAGCTCTGATGCCCCTTGGTGGCTGTACTCCCTTTGCTTTGTAAGCCATGGTTATAGCGTCCACAACCCAATGTGAGAGGCGTTGCTTCGAAATGGGACCCCCTGAAGTGAGGGGGAGCCCATGAAACAAAGAGCTGGTCGCTCTTCCGGAAAGCATTCGTCCTGGTCATATATGCCTGTAAGGCACGGACTGGACACAGAGCATTCAGCCTCTGATCCTCTAGAGAGGTAAAAGGTGGGGGGTGAAAAGCGGACAGCTCCAACACCTCCGAAGTGAACGCAGGGAAGCACTTCGGAATGAAGGCCGGGTTAGGCTTAAGGAAAACCTTATCTCCACTAAGGGAGAACCTTAGGCACGAGGGATGAACCGAGAGTGCATGTAGCTCACTGACACGTTTAGCAGATGCCAAGGCCAAAAGCAAAGCTGTCTTGATGGACAGCAGCTTGAGGGAAATACTATCCAGAGGCTCAAAAGGATGTTGAGACAGAGCTTCCAGCACCATGGAGAGGTCCCACTCCGGGACAGTTCTCCTGGCGACTGGCAAAGAGCGACGTGCACCCTTCATAAATCTGCGGATTAGAGGGTGCTGACCGACAGTCGAGCCCTCAAAACCCACATGACAGGCTGAAATAGCAGCCAAGTAGACCTTAATGGTGGAAAAAGACCTGCCTTTATCCATGAGGTCTTGAAGGAAACACAAAATATCAGGAACTGAACACTGATAAGATGTGAGACCGCGCCCATCGCACCACCCCTCGAACACTTGCCACTTACAGCCATATAAGGACCGTGTGGAGACGGCCCTGGCATTCTGAATAGTGGCGACCACACGCGGCGAAAGCCCAAGTGCGTTCAGGTTCGTCCTCTCACGGGCCAGGCCCAGAGAGCCACCCTGTCCGGGTGGGGGTGGTAAATCTCCCCGTTGGCTTGGGATAATAGATCCGTGCGAACGGGAAGGCACAACGGTCTCGGCGTATAACAGAGGAATTATCTCCGCCAGCCACGGTGCTTTGGGCCATCTGGGTGCTATCAGAATGAGAGACAGGCCCTGCTCTCTCACCCTGGCCAATGTGGGAATTATCAGGCACAGGGGAGGAAAAGCATATAGGAGCACTCTGGGCCATGGGTGGGCTAGTGCGTCTACCCCGAGGGGCGCGTCCATGTCCCTTAGAGAGAAGAACATAGGACAATGGCAGTTTTCGCGCGAGGCGAATAGATCTACGCTTGCCCGTCCGAATCTCATCCATAGCATTTCCACTATCTGCGGATGAAGACGCCAATCTCCGTAGATTGGGTTTCCCCTTGACAGCAGATCCGCGCCAATGTTCAGAATGCCCGGGACGTGAGTCGCGCGTAGCGACAGGAAAACCCGTCTGCTCCACACCAAAAGCTTGTGAGCTAGAAGGTGAAGTTTCGACGAGCGCGTGCCGCCCTGACGGTTGATATACGCCACGGCCGTGGTATTGTCGCACCGTACCAGCACGTGATGTCCCTGCAGGCGAGGCAGAAAATGATTCAGAGCTTTCCAAATGGTTAAAAGCTCTAAATAGTTTATATGTGCTGAACGTAGTCTGTTTGGCCACAGACCGTTCACCGTTCTGCCCTCCTGGGTGGCACCCCAGCCTGTTAGGGATGCATCTGTCGTCACCACTTTCCGCATCGGAACCGCCCCGAGAGGGGTTCCCCGTGCGTAAAAGTCTGAGTTCTTCCAATGGCGCAGGGCTGCAGAGCACGCGCGCGTCACCGTAACCGAGCGGCAAAGGTCCCGAATCGGGCTGAAATGTAGCGACAAAACCCATTTCATGAACGCCCTCATCCTCAGGAGTCCTAATGGCACAACTTGGGTGGATGATGCCATGAGACCCTGCATCCTGAGACATGTGCGATATTGCACTTTCGCCCCTTCTCTGAACTGTGACAGACAGTTCATTAGAGAGCGAACGCGCTCTAAAGATAGACGCGCTCGCATGGCAACCGAGTTCAACTCCAAACCCAGGAAAATGACATTCTGGCTGGGCGTGAGATTGCTCTTGCCCACGTTCACTTGGAACCCGAGCGATGTGATGTGAGCGAGCACACGGCCGGTATCCTGCAACACCTTCTCCTTCGATTCGGCTATGATGAGCCAATCGTCTATGTACGTACCAGGATTCTCAGACCTGACATTCTCAGAGGCGTTAAGCCCACCTCTGCGCACAGACAGAAAGACCGGGGATTCAAACTGAGTCCCCAAATGGAAGAACTGTGAACTCGTAACATATGCCTTGGTAGGCGAAACGAAGAAACTTCCTGTGCGGAGGATAAATGCTAATGTGAAAGAAAGCATCTTTCAGATCGACTGATGTGAACCAGTCGTTCTGTTTTATGGCACGGGCAAGTGCGCCTTGTGTCAGCATTCTGAAATTGTATTTCCTCAAATGTTTGTTCAACACTCGAAGGTCCAAGATAGGGCGGAGAGAGCCGCCTTTCTTTGGAACCAGAAAATACCGGGAATAAAAACCCTGGTTCATCAGATTGGGGTGTACCACCTGAATCGCTCCCTTGTTTAAGAGAGATGAAATCTCCTCTTCCAGAATGTGAGAGGCTTCCTCTGTCGTGTGAGAATAAAGAATGCCGTTGAAATGAGGGGGTTTTACTGTGAATTGCAATCTGTAACCCTGCATTATTGTACGCATTACCCACTCGGGAGCTGAAACGGTCCGCCAGGCCGCTTCGTGACTCGCTGGGCCGCTTCTTATTTGTGTTTTGTGTGTTTCGTGTTGGGCAAACACTGGGGCCGAAGCCTTTACTGAAAGAGTGAAGGGAACAGAGTGGGGGCAGTGTGGTTTTGACACTGAACTTAGCCTTCCTCTCACCAGAGGCCCCCTGAACGTGGGGGAAAACACACATTCCTTGAACACACGGGCTGGGCAGTCTCGACAGGCAGAGGACTGACCCATCCGCGGGACTCCCGGGGTCTCTTGGACGGGGGTCCTAGAAGGAGAAAGGAGTCCAAGGGGCTCGCGGCCCGTGAACGTGGACTTGATATCCCCATAGGCTGAACATCAGGCATGCCGCTTGCGTTTCGTTTGGTCGGTGGGGTTAGAATTAGCAGGTCTCCCAGCCGCAGCCGCGGCGGGAGCAGGCTTAACCCAGTGTTTGTTAGCAGGTGCTGGGTTGTGATGTCGCGGGGGTGGCTTGTTGCGGGGCTTTTCCTTGCCCTGATGAAACTGACGTCCCGTGACCGGTGGGTTAGGCGAACGCACAGGGGGATTCTGGCGTGGGACTGACTTTCTCGGAAGGCAAAGTTTGAAAGCCTCATCCTCCTTCTTCTTGTCGTCGCACCGTTGTTGCATTAGTGCGACGGCGGGGCCCGAAGAGAGCCCGGCCGGGCTCCACCGGCGCGCTCGCGATGCGCCGCTTCTCGCTGTCTGGGAGTCCCGACAGGTTCAGCCAGAGCGCGCGCTCTCCCACCACGGAGAGCGCCATGGAGCGCCCGCAAGCTTGGACAGCCTGACGAGCGTTACGGAGGACGAGGTCGTTCACCGTGAGGATCTCCTTAAAAAGGGTTTCGGTAACATTTCCCTTTTCTAGCTGTTGCCCTAATTCTTCGAGAATCTCCGCCTGGTAGGCGGAGAGAAGCGAAGAAACATTGAGGGCCCTGACAGCCACAGACGAGGATTTATACGCTGCCTGGTGAACGGAGGCAGAAAAACGGTCCATTTTGTTGGGCAGGACTGGCTTAGGGGGGGCGAGTAGCCCACCCTGAGCGGGGTTAAGGTGCCTGGCAATAGAGGGCTCAATGGCGGGGGGGTCACCCATACCGTGAGCTGCCATGTCCTTAACTTCGAGTCCCGTGAGACCGTGTCTGAAGTCGAGAGGATCGCTCCAGTAGTTCCTCATGTGCTTAGCGCACGCTGGGAGGATGGGGAAGAGTTGTTTCCTCGGGCCGGGAGGGGGTCCCAGCACTTTCCCATCATAAATATCCCTCTCCTGGTCGGTGGCGCTCTGAGGTGCCGGCCATTCAATGTTGAGACGAGCGGCCGCTCGTTCACACACTTCCAGGAGGATGGCTTGAGGAAGAGCCGCGTGGGCGGTAGTCTGGGGAACGACAGAGGGCGGGATGGCCTCCTCGTCCTCTGAAATCCCAAGAATGGCCGCATCATCGTCTTCGCCAGAACCGGCCGGTTCGTGGACGAGAGCGGGGTTATCCCCGAAGATGTCCTCCTCGGGGAAGGCGGGATTGGGCTGGTCAGCCCAGACGAGTGACGATGCGCCCGAGAGGCCCTCGGAGGCGCGTCGTCATCACCGTGTCCCCCTGTCCGAGTCTGAGCCCGTAGGGCTGAGCTCGGAGCACTGTGTCACTGCCACCTTAAACCGACGTTTAAGCAGCTTCCTAGGCAGCAAGAGGCAGAAACTGCAGTTATCTGGGTTCTCCAGGGCTTCCCGAGCGTGCTTAGGACCCAAACAGACAACGCACAGCTGATGGAGATCTTTAGCTGCGATAAGGGCTCCACACGCGGCCGGGCAGGCCCGTGAAAAACTATCCCCAGAAGATGCCGCAGGCTTAGACAGAGACATACCAGCAAAAAGAGGGAGAAATCCGTGGCGAGCAGCCGTGATGTGGAAACGGTGAGAATAACGAGAGCGTGGGCGGCTCTCGAATGCACAGCAGCAGTTGAGTTAATCTGTCACGTCCGGTGGAGGCTGATCAGGCCGATATGTCCTCCTGTAGACACGAGGTGAGCAGAGTAAAGACTTAACCGAGCTGAAAATAGCAGAGATCGCGAGAAGCGAATGTCAACTGGGGATTGGTAGCGCGCCCAGATGTTTTATGCCCGAGGGTGAGGGGTGTGGCCTCACCGGGCATTGGCTGCGCGCTTCTGTCTGTCTAGCCAGACTTGGTGCAATTGGATGCTTCTGCAGAGGTCAGGTACGGATGCCCTTCCCATAGGTGGATCTCGAAACGAGATGATGAAAGACAACCTCTGTCACTATGAGCAAAACGACACTGTTTGACGAAGCACGTAGACCACTGCAATAAAGGAAAAAAACGATTGCCTACACGTGCCAAATGGAGAAATAAAAATATGATAACATTCCAAAAACAG
The DNA here is from genome assembly GCA_030378365.1 of Hybognathus amarus. Classification (NCBI taxonomy): domain Eukaryota; kingdom Metazoa; phylum Chordata; class Actinopteri; order Cypriniformes; family Leuciscidae; genus Hybognathus; species Hybognathus amarus. Next base: position 17,391 of record JAQIUQ010000528.1, read on the forward strand.
AACTTTAAAGACGGATCGCTATTCAGATCGACAATCTACTACAAATGTCTTTCCACCTATTAGATGGGCTGAACTTTGAAGAAAAGGGTGGGGCTGATTATAATATTATACAAAACGCCGCTTTTTACGCCGTCTTTGTCAGACAGAAGCGCCGCAAATAACGGCGCACTGTGGATGGCCTGCAGCGTCAGAAACGGCGTCATTGGCTGGATTAAAAACGCGAAAATGACGGCGAATTTGCTTTTTAAACGCCGTAATTTACGGCGTCGTACCCCAGTACGCCGTAATTTGCGGCGTCTTTTCGCCTTAAACGGCGTAAACACCGGCGTTTAGAGAATGAAACACGTTTGGATAGTGGCGAAATATGACCCATTTGGCGTTCCATACTTATGCCGTGGCGAGATGAAAACATCTTAACTTTTCAGAGAGTGCCGCACGCAGCACCGCAGGTCATGTGACAAAATAACAACTGATCAGTTTCGGCCTTTCCGTAACAACTTCGAAAGCTCGACAGAACAGCTGATCATAGCTGTACAATGCAGTTTTTATTTATCATCTCCATAAAGGTAGCCTAACTAAAGGCAAGCTAATACAAAATCTAGAAACCCTCGATTCTGTCCCACCCTGACTTAATCCAGGCCCACCCATCTATCACGTTCTGCATCCGCCACTGGTTGGTAGCATAGCATAGGCTATTATCTGTGAGGTGTAACCAATCAGATAGCGCCGTGGGCGGGACATTGAGCAAGTCTGCAGACTTGTGCAGAGCGGCAGCTATATGAGAGTCAGCCAAAGTAGCGCATTTAAAAATAATATTGACTTTAATCAAACCACGGATCCGTGATAAGTTTTCTGATCCGTCTCACCACTAGTGTAGTAGCACTGATCACTTTGAGGGGGGGATACATTATTAATTAAGCAGAAGCAGGGCTACATTGACCAGAAAGGGGAAATCCTACGCATCCCCCGGCAAATCGCACCCTGTATATACTGTATATAAAAATGATTCAGTGAATTAATTTATCTGGTTTATAAAATTTGTCCGAGACGGTCAGGGACCCGATGAGTGAACTGAAACGAGAAATGTGTACCTAATTATGTAGTTGTACTCTTAAAATATATTGCTTGAATGTCATGTCAACGTGACGTCTCCTGAATGAGTGTCCTCTGTGAGTGTAGTTGTTGAAGTAGCTGTAGTAATCGCTCCAGACCACGATGTGGCAGTGTCGCTCCAGCGCTCTATTGAGCTTGAGCGCAGAGCAGTCCGTAGCTGTTTTTATGTAGGCTGAGGTTACCTAGCAGAGAAATTCAATCCCTGTTTACCTGTAACATACGGACAGGTAGAAATTAGGCCAACCTCAAAACTTGACCCGTTAGGGTTATTATTTGTTACACATACATTTTCTTTGGTTGGCACGAGCGATGTCAGGCAGTTGCGGGCGGAATCCTCCTCCTTTCCCTGAAAATGAAGATCAGGAGGGTGAAATACGACACTCGAGTGCTGGACAGCGACGAGTATGATGATGAAGGCGAGGACATATTCACCGGCGCGAGAGTAAGACACCTGTTTCTCAACGAATAACCTTTTTTTCATCATCTGATGAATTGATATGTGGGGGATATTTAACGTTAAGTGTCATTTGACAGAAGCTAGCTGATAGCGTATTCAATGTCTGCAGCGTTTAATAATGCAGCTCAACTGACGCACGAACTGTAATTATGTCACGGTTATCAGCTGTTATTGTGGCGATGTGTTCATGTCTTTGCAGAGTAAACCGATCACACCGACATCAGCTCCTGATGAGGGCGATATCTTCAGTGAGGAGGGCTCTTACATCAGGACCGATGTCCATCACGCAAATAATGGCCTTCACTCTGATGAAGAGCTGGATCTGTTCACTGGTATTTCTCATCGATCACTCCATTGCTGCTCCATTACTCAAAACGAGCAATGCATATTTAATGACATTTAATTTTGCATGCAGGCTCAATGGCAACTGAACCGCTTTCTGGAGTCTATCTTTGTCTTTAATATAGCATGACAGTGAAACGCTGATTATGTAAAGATGCTTAATCTGAGGAGTAAAAAGTACTGAGAGTTTTTAAATAAGTTAAAGTAATGGAAAAAACAACAACAACAACAAAGAAAACCTAACTTATAACTATTACTGGTAAGTACCTAGCCTAAAATATTTAGGAGAAAGTACTAACGTACTACCCACAATTAATTTGTATGTAAGATTTAAAACCAAACCTAAAACTTTAGTAGCCCTGTAAAAAAAAAAAAAAAAAAAAAATCATTTGTTCTAGCTATGTAAGAAAATAGGAATGAGCAGATGTTAAACTGAAACCAAACCCTGAAATATGTTATCTGAGTATTTAATTATTATTTTTTTTTACTTTTGAATATAATGATTTTTAGTGGTTATTATAAAAACAATTTAAGAGCTGAAAGTATGTCTGAAAGTGGCAGATTATGTGTGCATGATTGTTGACTGGCTTGTTAGTTACATTAGGATAAATATATTTAAATCACTGAGGAAAGCTTTAAGTTACAATGACATGCATGTCATTTTTTATTTTAGGTTTACATGAAATTGTAATAGAGTAAAAAGTTTTTTTTTCTTCTTGTAAATATAACTAAATAAACATTTAAGTACTTAACAGAACGCAAGTAAATGACAGATTCCTCAAAATACTACTATACTAAAATATAGTGAGGTACGAATTACTTAAATACATTTCTTTGATTTATCTGTTCTGTCTGTTCAAACTCCAGAGGCCACTGTCGAACTGACACTCACCAACACCACAAGTCAAGGCAGGAGAGAGATTATTGGCCCGACTTCTTCGGCTTGCAACAACACACATGTCCCTAATTCCATACTCAAATCCAGCATTGTCACCAAGAACATGGAGGAGGTACTTAACAAGAACCGTCATGTGCCTTCATTTGCATTAATGTATTATTTATATATATATTCTCATTTCTAACTGAATGCTGATGGACTTTTAACAGTTGGAGGAGGAAGAGAGTGGAGACCAGTTTGAGCTGAACATCTCAGTCACAAACCCTGAGAAAATTGGTATCTTATCCACCTTATTTTTCAATGCAGAAGTAAGCGATTTTCAGTGAATGTGCAAGATTTCTGATTCATCATCCACTTTAGGTAAACAACTAGAAGAATATCTTATGATGCATTTAAATAACATGACAACCAATAGCAGTTTGCAACATCAAGCAGCATAATGGACTATTTTTGTACAGCTAAAAGAAAACAGCTATAAAAGAATAATAATTATAAAACAGAAGACACCAGAAGCCTTACACATTCAAGTTACAAATGTTAGTGCCTACGCTTACGTAAAATGCTCTCTAGTTCTAGCTGATGTCTTCAGTGCTTCTTAACCAGTTGCCCAGTAGGGGGCCTCAGCAAACTTCCAAAGGAGCATTAAAAAAAAAAAAAAAAAAAAAAAAAAAAAAAAAAATTATTTATTACATTTTAGAATTATTTACAATAGTTTGTATTAAAATATTCAAACTTAATTAAATGCTAAATATGTTGTTTCTGTAACTATTATAGAACATACAGTTCTTCTGAATCATTTTAGACACTTCTGAAATAATAACATTAATTATAAATAAGAATTTACCTATTGACACTCATAGAAAAGAACCAGGATTGTCATTATTACTGCAGTAGTACCAGAGGAAATATCTTAGGTAGATGGGTGGGCCTTAAAATATTTCCTTGGACAATGTGGAGTGAAAAGGTCACAAACCACTGGTTGAAGCTCTTGTTCTGAATGTTCAGTTGAGAGCTGTAGTGACTGTGTTTTTTTTTTTACATCATTGTGTTGCAGGGGATGGCATGAATGCCTACATGTCTTACAAAGTTTCAACTCAGGTACATAAAAGCTCTTCCTTATTACTATTTTTTTTTTGGATTGCTCATGCTTTATAGATCAATATATTTTCTTTTCTCTATGCTTCTCTGTCTCTCTCCAGACTACACTGCCTATGTTCCTTAACAAGACGTTCACAGTGCGTCGAACGTTTCAGTGATTTCCTGGGACTTTATGAGAAGATGTCAGCCAAACATTCCTTGCTGGGCTGCATCATCCCACCTCCACCTCAGAAGAGCATAGTGGGTAAAGAAGCTCTCATGGTCACTCTGGCTCTGCCTAGTGCAAGGTTTGGCAACGTCGGTCCGAAGTTTAGCTCCAACCCTAATCAAACACACCTGAACAAGCTAATCAATGTCTTCAGGATTACTCTTCAGGAGTTTTTTTCAGGGTTGGAGCTAAACTCTGTAGAACAGTGGTCTCTGGGATTGATGTTGCCTTCCCTGGTCTAGTGGAGTTGCAAAGGCCTGGATTCTTGAGAATGTTCACTCTGAGCTGTCTGTTCGCAGCAGTCTGGTGTGATTTGCTGACTGAGCGTGTGGTTTGTTGTCACAGGGATGACTAAAGTGAAGGTAGGGAAGGAGGATTCGTCCTCAGCAGAGTTCGTGGAAAAGAGACGAGCAGCACTGGAGAGGTGAACGCATGCCTAATAACACATACACAAAAAAATAGGTCAACCAGTTCATAGTTTTCAGTCACATGACTGCAGCTGGGACCTGGAGGGTAAAACATCCATAGAACTGCTGCACAGGCCTGTCAGTTTTTCATCTGTTTCAAGCCACAAATATTTAGATCACCTCTCAAAAGATGAATTAGATGGTATGTGAACAAACCGCAGAATTTCAACTAACAAAAACATCAGGACATTTAAAAATGTGATGTGAAAAACACTTAACAGTGATTTTAAAAGATCAAATTCAGTATACACCTTAATGATGATGCATACTATACACAGGCAATCAGATGCCATTTCAGTGTCATATTAAAGGATTAGTTCACTTTTGAAAAAACTTTTGCTGATAATTCACTCACCCCATGTCATCCAAGATATCCATGTCTTTCTTTCCTCAGTCGAAAAGAAATTAAGGTTTTTGATGAAAACATTCCAGGATTTTTCTCCATATAATGGACTTCCATGGGAACCAGACAGTCCAAGCTCCAAAAGATCGTTAATAACAGTTTCAGATGCAGCTTCAAATGTCTTTAAACGACACCAGACAATGAATAAGGGTCTTATTATGCGAAACGATGGGTTATTTCAAAACTTATTCCAAAAATGTAACTTTTCTAAGGACAAATGCTAGCCTAGCTCTATTCTTGGAGGCCGCATTCTGTAACGCCACGTAGATACGTAATTGCGTTCGGAAAGGTCACGGGCTGACGCAGCTGGAAGTACAGAATCAGTAAGTTGAACAACGTGGTTGAACGTGCAAATGAACTCAAACGCTGTTTACAAAAAAAAAAAGGAATTAAAAGGTAAAATAATCGATGTCAGACGATTTTGATTTCTGTACTTCCGGCTACGTTGCCCGTGACCTTTCTGAACGTAATTATCGTATTACGTGATGTTACAAACGCGCCTCCAGAATAGAGAGCTATTCTACCATTTGACCTTAGAAAAGTTACATTTTTGGAATAAGTTTTGAATAACCCATCGTTTCGCATGATAAAACCCTTATTCATTGTCTGGTGTCGTTTAAAGACATTTGAAGCTGGATCTGAAACCGTTATTAACGATCTTTTGGAGCTTGGGCCGTCTGGTTCCCATGGAAGTCCATTATATGGAGAAAAATCTTGGAATGTTTTCATCAAAAACCTTAATTTCTTTTCGAGTGAGGAAAGAAAGACATGGATATCTTGGATGACATGGGGGTGAGTAAATTATCAGCAAAAGTTTTTTCAAAAGTGAACTAATCCTTTAAGCACTTTCCGTTATAATGGTTTTTATTGTAAACTTAACGGCAATACAGCAGAGGAAGGCCTTGTTTTGCCCTCCTGGTGGGTGTGACATCACTGTGAAACATTAAACTGCATTTAATGCAGTTTAATGTTTCTGGATTTAGATGCATTGAATATGTGTAGAAGAAAACCTCTTAGTCCTTCCCTAGTGTGATGGGGCATTCTAGAGTCCGAATGTTGGAAAAACAAAGTGCTTTTTTGTGCAACCAAAAATACTAATATTTGTCCTATAATAACCAGAAAAAGAGAGACATTTACACTACAAAGTCAAAGTTTGAATATGCAAATTTGAGCTGCCATTTATCATCAGTGATCCTTTGTCAAAGGTATCTAGTAGCCAAGTACACATCAAATTGAGGATAAAGGTTAGAAAGATTGTTAATCACGGCAATATATTTAGAAACATTAAACCTTCTGAGTAAGGAGTTTTCTTTTTTTCCAGTTGTACTCTACTGCACCGTGCACACACGCACAAACACACACACACACATACACATGTTGGTGCAACAGCATTATGAGGACTCTCCATAGGCGTAATAGCTTTATACTATGCAAACTATATATTCTATCCCCCTATACTAACTCAATCCCTAAACCTACCCATCACAGGAGACATGCTGCATTTTTTAGTTTTTAATAAAACATTGTTTTTTATGTTTTTTAAGCCATTTGATTTATGAGGACTTTTGAAATGTCCTCATAAACCACCAATAAGTTGTAATACACATGTCATTATACAAACTTGTGTCCTCATAAGTCACTTAAACAAACCCCCCCCCCCCCACACACACACACACAAAATATAGCATTCATTGTGTTCCACCAGCAAAACACTACATTTATTGACCTCTATCATAAAATGTTTCACGTTTGTTTTATTACTTTTACTGGTTATATGTACGTACTGTGTGTTTATATTTTCTGTAGGTATCTACAGAGAGTAGTGGCCCATCCATCTCTGCTGCAGGACCCGGACGTTCGAAGAATTTTTAGAGAGAGACGAGGTCACCACCTTTATCATGTTTTTAGACACATTGTACAGCATTTTTTGGTGGCACATTTAAGATTTAAACTTGTGTGTGTTTTTCAGTTGCCCAGGGCAGTAAATACTCAGACTTTAAGTGGACCTGGCCTGCTAAAGATGATAAACAGAGCGTCGGATGCAGTGAATAAGATGACCATAAAAATGAACGATTCAGATAATGTAAGTTGAGCTCTGTTTCTGCAGTTCTAAAGTATATATTTTCCCAGGACGTTGCATTTGGCTAGTGATTGACACATCTGCGTGTGTGTCAGTGGTTTGAGAGCAAGCTGCAGGAGGTGGAGAATGAGGAGCAGCTGCTGAGGAGGCTGCATGCTGCTGTTGACTCATTAGTAAACCACAGGAAAGGTGAGAGTAAAAACTACACTGTGAAGCCAATCTTCCAGGTTCATGCCGTTACACAGCATCTTAATGTCTTTCTCCTCTTGTAGAGTTGTGTAGTAACACAGCGGTGTTTAGTAAGAGTGTGGCCATGCTGGGCAGTGTGGAGGAGAACTCTGCATTGTCTCGTGCGCTGTCACAGTTGGCGGAAGTGGAGGATAAGATGGAGCAGTTGCATCAGCAACAAGCCTTCAGCGATTTCTTCATCCTCGCCGAGCTCCTGGCCGATTACGTCAGACTCCTGGGGGCCGTGAGGGTTAGAGAGCACAACCACATCACCCAAAACCAGCAGTCAGAACCAACCACATAAGAAATATGATGTTGTTTACTATGTTCTTTGCTGCCTTCAGTGCTGTTTTGAGCAGAGGATGAAAGTATGGCAGCGTCTGCAGGAAGCTCAGAGCACACTTCAGAAGAAACGAGAGGCTGAGGCCAAACTGCTCTGGGCAAACAAACCTGAGAAACTGCAGCAGGCTAAAGATGACATAAATGAGGTTAAACCTTATCAGTGAATGGTTTATGTATAACACTCTATATGTACAGTTCATAAGACATGTAACGTCCCGTGTAGGAGAGTTGGTCACCAATTTTCTGTTCATGTTAAGCTGTTTTCTTTGTTTCTGTGCAGTGGGAGTCTAAAGTCAGTCAGTATGAGAGAGATTTAGAAAGAGTCACCTGTACTGTGCGCAAAGAAGTGCTCAGATTTGAGGTAAGATGTGTTGCAAAACAAACATAATAGCATATAATTGAATTTTTCCAAAATAGTAAAATACCTGTGAATGAAAATTCAAATCCAAAAATGAAATTTCAGTCATCGTTTATGTATATACACTCATGTCTTTTCAAACCTTTCTGCTGTTGAATGAATATACTGTGTATATATATATATATATATATATATATATATATATACACACACACACACACACACACACAAACAAACACAGTGTGGAGAACAAGTATTTGATACACTGCCAATTTTGCACATGTTCCCACTTACAAAGCATGTAGAAGTTTGATTTTTATCATAGGTACTCTTCAACTGTGAGTGATGGAATCTAAAACAAAAATCCAGAAAATCACATTGTATGATTTTTAAGTAATTAATTTGCATTTACTGATGTAACGAAAACAAACAAGTTACTTTAAATTTTTTTTTAGTTTTTTAGTAATTTTTAGCGAATTAGTCTATTTTATATGGAAGCTTGTTTCCGCCATAGAATGAAAAATATAAAAGGTTATTGCGACTTTTTATCTCACAATTCTGACTTTTTTTCTCACAATTGCAAGTTCTACTTTTCGCAATTCTGACACAATTGTGAGATGGAAAGTCAGAATTGCGAGATGGAAAGCCAGAATTGCGAGATATAAAAAGTCAGAATTGTGAGATAAAATGTCAGAATTATGAGATATAAAGTCATAAGTGCGAGATATAAAGTCGCAAATGCGAGATATTAAGTCAGAATGGCAAGTTATAAAGTTAGAATTGCGAGATATAAAGTCAGAATGGCGAGATATAAAGTCACAAATGCGAAATATAAAGTCAGAATGGCGAGATATAAAGTCACAATTGCGAAATATAAAGTCAGAATGGCAAGCTGTAAAGTCAGAATTGCATGATATAAAGTCAGAATTGCGAGATATAAAGTCGCAGTTGCGAGATATAAAGTCAGAAATGGTGAGATATAAAGTCAGAATGGCGAATATAAAGTCAGAATGGTGAGATATAAAGTCAGAATGGTGAGATATAAAGTCAGAATGGCGAGATATAAAGTCACAAATGCGAGATATAAAGTCAGAATGGCAAGCTGTAAAGTCAGAATTGCATGATATAAAGTCAGAATTGCGAGATATAAAGTCGCAGTTGCGAGATATAAAGTCAGAATGGCGAGATATAAAGTCAGAATGGTGAGATATAAAGTCAGAATGGTGAGATATAAAGTCAGAATGGCGAGATATAAAGTCAGAATGGCGAATATAAAGTCGCAGTTGCGAGATATAAAGTCAGAATTGCGAGATATAAAGTCAGAATTGCGAGATATAAAGTCAGAATTGCGAGATATAAAGTCAGAATGGCGAGATATAAAGTCAGAATTGCGAGATATAAAGTCAGAATTGCGAGATATAAAGTCAGAATTGCGAGATATAAAGTCAGAATTGCGAGATATAAAGTCAGAATGGCGAGATATAAAGTCAGAATTGCGAGATATAAAGTCAATAATTGTGTAGATATAAAGTCAGAATTGCGATGATATAAAGTCAGAATTGCGAGATATAAAGTCAGAATTGCGAGATATAAAGTCAGAATTGCGAGATATAAAGTCAGAATTGCGAAGATATAAAGTCAGAATTGCGAGATATAAAGTCAGAATTGCTAGATATAAAGTCAGAATTGCGAGATATAAAGTCAGAATTGCTAAGATATAAAGTCAGAATTGCCAAGATATAAAGTCAGAATTGCTGAGATATAAAGTCAGAATTGCTAAGATATAAAGTCAGAATTGCTGAGATATAAAGTCAGAATTGCCAAGATATAAAGTCAGAATTGCAAGATATAAAGTCAGAATGGTGAGATATAAAGTCAGAATTGCGAGATATAAAGTTAGAATTGCCAGATATAAAGTCAGAATTGCTAGATATAAAGTCAGAATTGCTAGATATAAAGTCAGAATTGCGAGATATAAAGTCAGAATTGCGAGATATAAAGTCAGAATTGCTAGATATAAAGTCAGAATTGCGAGATATAAAGTCAGAATTGCGAGATATAAAGTCAGAATTGCGAGATATAAAGTCAAATTGCGAGATATAAAGTCAGAATTGCTAGATATAAAGTCAGAATTGCGAAGATATAAAGTCAGAATTGCGTAGATATAAAGTCAGAATTGCGAGATATAAAGTCAGAATTGTGAGATATAAAGCCAGAATGGCGAGATATAAAGTCAGAATTGCGAAGATATAAAGTCAGAATGGCGTAGATATAAAGTCAGAATGGTAAGATATAAAGTCAGAATTGCGAGATATAAAGTCAGAATTGCGAGATATAAAGTCAGAATTGCGAGATATAAAGTCAGAATTGTGAGATATAAAGTCAGAATTGCGAGATATAAAGTCAGAATTGCGAGATATAAAGTCAGAATTGCGAGATATAAAGTCAGAATTGCGAGATATAAAGTCAGAATTGCTGAGATATAAAGTCAGAATTGCTGATATATAAAGTCAGAATTGCGAGATATAAAGTCAGAATTGCTAGATATAAAGTCAGAATTGCGAGATATAAAGTCAGAATTGCTAAGATATAAAGTCAGAATTGCGAGATATAAAGTCAGAATTGCGAGATATAAAGTCAGAATTGCTAGATATAAAGTCAGAATTGCGAGATATAAAGTCAGAATTGCGAGATATAAAGTCAGCAATTGTGAGATATAAAGTCAGAATTGCGATATAAAGTCAGAATTGCGAGATATAAAGTCAGAATTGTCAGATATAAAGTCAGAATTGCGTAGATATAAAGTCAGAATTGCGAGATATAAAGTCAGAATTGCGAAGATATAAAGTCAGAATTGTCGAGATATAAAGTCATAATTGCGAGATATAAAGTCAGAATTGTCAGATATAAAGTCACAATTGCGAGATATAAAGTCTAGAATTGCAAGATATAAAGTCAGAATTGCGAGATATAAAGTCAGAATGGCGAGATATAAAGTCAGAATTGCGAGATATAAAGTTCAGAATGGCGAGATATAAAGTCAGAATGGCGAAGATATAAAGTCAGAATTGCGAGATATAAAGTCAGAATGTGCGAGATATAAAGTCAGAATGGCGAGATATAAAGTTAGAATTGCGAGATATAAAGTCAGAATTGCGAGATATAAAGTCAGAATTGCGAGATATAAAGTCAGAATTGCGAGATATAAAGTCAGAATTGCGAGATATAAAGTCAGAAATTGCGAGATATAAAGTCAGAATGGTGAAGATATAAAGTCAGAATTGCTGAGTATATAAAGTCGCAATTGCGAGATATAAAGCCAGAATGGCGAGATATAAAGTCAGAATTGCGAGATATAAAGTCAGAATGGCGAGATATAAAGTCAGAATTGCGAGATATAAAGTCTGAATTGCGAGATATAAAGCCAGAATGGCGAGATATAAAGTCAGAATTGCTGAATATAAAGTCGGAATTGCAAGATATAAAGTCAGAATTGCAAGATATAAAGTCAGAATATGGTGAGATATAAAGTCAGAATTGCTAGATATAAAGTCAGAATTGCCGAGATATAAAGTCAGAATTGCTAGATATAAAGTCAGAATTGCGAGATATAAAGTCAGAATTGCGAAGATATAAAGCCAAAATTGCGAAGATATAAAGTCGCAATTGCGAAGATATAAAGTCAGAATTGCAAGATATAAAGTCAGAATGGTGAGATATAAAGTCAGAATTGCTAGATATAAAGTCAGCAATTGCGAAGATATAAAGTCAGAATTGCTGAGATATAAAGTCAGAATTGCGAGATATAAAGTCAGCAATTGCGAGATATAAAGCCAGAATGGCGAGATATAAAGTCGAATTGCGAGATATAAAGTCAGAATGGCGAGATATTAAGTCAGAATGGCAAGTTATAAAGTCAGAATGCGAGATATAAAGTCGCAATTGCGAAGATATAAAGTCAGAATTGCGAGTATATAAAGTTGCAAATTGCGAGATATAAAGTCAGAATTGTAGAATATATATATATATATATGACAACTGCTCTTTCTGTACTGCATCGGGCAGCGCCAGACACCAGTTTGTTCCGCTGTGATTCGTATTTGTCAAAAGTTTTACATAGCCGAATAATGATAATTTATGCAACTCTAGTGTACAGCACAAAATAGAAAACTAAATATTTTCTTTTCTGTCACAGAAAGAGAAAGCCAGAGACTTCAAACAGCACATAGTGGAAATACCTGGCTCCCTCTTCACACACAGCATCGGGTAAGTGTGTGTGTGTGTGTGTTTTACATGCTAGCATCATACAGAATAGTCTTTCATGAATTGTTATTTATCTTAAACTAGCTGGTGAAGTGTTGGGAGGCTTTCCTGCCTGAGGCCAAAGCCATTACGCCTGATCCGAGCCGTTACCTCACATGGCTCCTGAACTTTGACCTTCAAAACAGACAATCAACATTTCCCTTTTAGATTTACTTTGCTATCTGTGTATCAAATAACATGTACATCTTAATGGCAGTCCAATCAAAGGTTAATGCCTAGCATTGTGAACGGTAAACCCATGCAGTGACCCGTGCCACTGTTGACAATTGAATGTTGAGTGTTAAGGTTAAAGATCAGAGCGGCATTTAAAAAAGAGCAAGCTATGTGGGGTGCAGCAAAAATAGTGCATGTGTGTTTAGTGTTATCCTTAATGTTTTTAATGGTGCTTAGTATGTGATTTGTTCTAGTAGAGACATTAAACTGCTTTTAAGATTGCAGAGTCTCATTTTCTGTGTCATGGAAGTGCACAGAGGTGAGACTGAACATTTGGAGTTTGTAATCCATTCCAGATAATACAGAAAAACACTTGAGATGTTCCTAGGGTCACTGTGACCCAGCCTGATGTTGCACCAAGAAGTTAAGATTAATGATATGAAGAGTTCAGATGCAAAAGCCTCTAAATGCCATTTGAAATTTTGGTAACACTTTACAATAAGGTTCATTTATTAAACATTAGTTCATGCATTAGCTAACATAAACTAACCATGTGTTACTGTATTTGTTGTTCTTTGTTAACGTTAGTTAATAACAAATCTAGCTGTTCATTGTTTGTTCATGTTCAGTTCACAGTGCATTAACTGAATGTGAACAAGGATTGAATAAAGTATTAGTAAATGTTGAAAGTAACATTACAAGAGATTAACAAATGCTGAAGAAGTATTGTTCATTCTTTGTTAATGTTAACTGAATGTAAGTTACTAATGAACCTTATTGTAAAGTGTGACTGAAATTTTCTTCTAAAATGACCATTTTTATCAAGCTTGTATATTTAAGTTCAGTAATTTCACTTAAATGACAATTAATAGGTAATCTTCATTGCCATTTAAGTGAAATTACTGAACTTAAATATACGAGCTTGATAAAAATGATCATTTTAGAAGAAAATTTCGAAATGACTTAGAGGCTTTTGCATCTGAACTCTTCATATAGACAAAAGAATGAAACCCAATACAAAAAGAGAAATGGTTGGTGTCTTTTGAATGAAGTCTCATAATTTGTGTTGTGAGTTTTTACTGACTTTTTTTATGTTCTCAAACAATGCACTGATCTCAGACTGGTCCAAGATAGAGGTCTACTTATAGGTGGACAAACATTCCTACTAAAAAATCGATATATGAACTTGTCAAAACGTACATTAATTGCAAAATGTTAATGCATTTCAGGGAGAATATGTAAAAACATTTGCAGTGTGGATGCTTTTAGTCTTGAACATTTACACACTGCTGGTGTATTCATGGTATGGCACTGACCTGGAGAAACCTGGGCCTTGTTTTGTGAAACACACTTGATCAGATTTGTATCCTAAATTCCATAAATTTCATCCTAGGTCCTAAGTGTGAAACAAATCGAGATTTATAAAAATTGAAAATGTTCTTATGCATACGCGTAGTTGATGTGCTTGTTCACATTAATGTTTTGTGCATACAGACGTTTTATAAATTATCCATGGGAACATTTCGAGAAATGTTTGCATTTAGGACCATTTTATGCATGTCTTTATAAAGTGAGGCCCAAGTCTTCAAATAACATCAATATTCAGGGGACCCCCATATTCAAAACAAGAGGTATATTTGTTTTGTTTGTTTATGCCAGAATTCAGTAGACTTAGGATTATGTTATTGGTAAAAATCTTTTTTTTCTCCATTTTGACTATTAACAAGATGTTAATGACCTATTACATGTGAAACCTGCATTTAAATGCGTTGTCCTGTCAAATATTATTTGTTTATTTGATCAAAATAAAAAGGATTTAAAAAGCGTATCCGTTTCAGTTAAGTAGAATCTCAAAGCATCACAATTTCATTAACTCAGTCAATACAGCTTATGTTCTATATTGAGAACATTTTCAGTCAAGCTGAATAGATGTGCACTGACACATTGAAAGAATCTTTAAAAACAAACTAAATATTGATTTTAAAAGATTTAAGACGGTAGAAGAATTTGAACAGATTGCTATTGACATTTTGTAGTAATGATTTTTTTTATTCTTACTGGGAATGTTTGTCAATCTAACAGTAATTTTAATAATATGATACACCTGGAACTAAATTTGTATGAAAACATTTATGTTAATGGAGAATTACATTTTATTTGCGTTCATAGAGCTTGGGCGAATAATAACAACAGACACAGATTAAAACAAATTACTTCAAAACGGCTCCTTTGAGCTTAACCTGAGAGCTGTTACTTTACGGCTGTAACTTTACATACTTTACGGCTGTAAATCAGGAGATAATCAAGTTAAAAAAAGAAGTGAAAAATTCCATGAGTGCATTATAAGGCCTCAATATGCATCCAGTAGTCTTTAATTTCCCCACCTGAATCTTTAGGCTAATGCATCAAGTACACTGGACTCATAGGTACACTAGAACTAATGGACCAGGAGCACAAACAGGGGAACACCCACAGTCCTTGTGTTTCAGAGAGAACACACTCTCTGAGAGCTTTAGTCCACTTTTTCAGATCGTCCTCGAGACACTTGTGCACAATCTCTCATTACAATAAAAACCCAGAGAAAATGACACCCAGTCACTCTTGTAAAGTTACAGAATCGATGCGCGAAGACATTGTTCCGTTAATGCTATTGACGCCATGACAACACTTGGTTCCCTTTTTGCTCTTGAAACAACTGAAGTTCCAAGAAATAAAATATCACCTAAGTTCCCCAAATAAATAAAATGTGTGGCCAAAGTTAGTCTTTTCAGTTGCCTTAGAGTTTCAGTTGCTGCTGTGTCCTCATAGGTCATCTTCACTGTCCCAGCCAGTTCCTCTTAGGAGACTGATATGATTGTACAGGAGTCGCTCTCATTTATGACAGACACTATACATAGCTGTTCGGCTCTTTCTGACGGCATAGCACTACAAACAGCAGTACGACCAGCAGGAAGAGCAGACATCCACACACAGCCAGCCCGATGATGACCTCTGCACACATGGATAAAGAGAGCGCTCAAAATCCAAGTATGCAAACAATCGTTCTTACAATATAAACAGATTTTTTTTTATAACTATAGATTCACATCTTCAATCTATAGTCCATTATAATGAATGTGCATTATTGCATTTACCAGTGTCTTTGGCATCTTTCTTTATCTGACAATCTTTATCTCCCTGTCTTGTGGTATGACTTCAGATGCTGTGAGGTTCACAAAGTCCTGTAGGGGCAGCGCTGGGAACAACCCGGTAAAGACACTGCGTACGGCTCGGGCACAGTGCTGTCATTGCGATAAAACATCTCCACTGAAAACGACCTGAAAGAGACAAGCAACGGAATATTTTGATTGATCAAAGATGTCTTCTAGAAACATCAATTTATGAACACAAGACAACATGTTACCCGTTCTCTTCCTCGTGAAGTTCAATTAGATGACATGAGGCATAAGGCGGCTGCAGGCCATTAAAGACGTTCAAGGCTTCCTGCAGAGCTACAACTGTTGTCATGCTAGTGAGGAAACAGTTGCAAGAGAGACATTACATGACCGCTTTCTCAAAGCAGAACACTTCTTTATTATAGAAAAGTCTGCTGATGTTGATGTGAACGTGACACATGACTTACAGCTGAGTACATCACCATCTTCACTTTTTGTTTAGAGTCTGGAACTGCAGCGGTTGACAGATTCTTAATGATCTGATCTAACAGCAGGCCTGCGATAAGAGCATAAGCAAAGTGTCACACCATCACAGTACTGCACATTTCCACCCTGAATGTGGAGCAGTCCGTTTGTTTTCTTTACATTGACGTGTGCCTGCACTGTTCAGGTCAGCGGCCTTTCCTTTCTATTCCTACAACACTGATGTGCATATGTGTGCATAAAGTGTCGACTGTAACTTTGAAAATGCTCTGCCAAGAATTCTCAACAGTCTTCTATGCTATGATTGGCACAACAAATGTTGAAATGCCCACAAAAAATAGAGGAAAAACTATTCTGTGTTTAACCTCAAATAAATGCCTCTCTCTTGAATTTTAATTGTATTACGGTGGTGATGGCGCAGTGGATAAGACACATGCCTTTGGTGTGAGAATCCACTGGTAGACACCAATGTGTCCCTGAGCAAGACACTTAACCCCCAGTTGCTACAGAGGCGTGCAACCTCTGACATATATAGCAATTGTAAGTCGCTTTGGATAAGCGTCTGCTAAATTAATAAATGTATTATTATTTTTGTTTGTTTATTTTTTAATTAAAATTTAAAATAAAATGCTCTGCCCAGAAAAAAGCTCTCACCTCCTTGAAGTCTACACTTCTCCTTTCTCTATAGACTCCAAACAAAATCTGAAAACCAAAGTTCTTCAGCACCTTCAGCGTTTCCATCACATCTGGAGTCACCCAGGGAGGAGGTGACTTCCCATGTTTGGCCTGGGGAGGGAGAATCACAAGAACTTGACCTGACACACAATTCATGGTTTCAGTTTGAGTATCTCATTTAATCGATTATGAGCGTCAATAGATTATTCTGGAAAAAATGATGAAACAGTGACTCGGCTTATGGTAAAAAGGCCATCATTGCAAGACATTTACCACAAAGTGTACAGAAGAGCACTCAACATCAAGAAAGAGTCTATACACGCTAGGAAACAGTTTTACCCACAAGCCATCAGACTTGTGAATGACCCTCACCCAGTAAGCCTCTCTTTCACTCTTCACAGTGACAAGTCTACTTATCTTGACTACTTAACTCTGCTCACATGGCAACAAAGAACAAAGAGAGCAATATTCACTTTTCCAGCAGAGTTGGTTCCAGAAGTATTTTCCCATTCACTTTCCCCAAAAGGATTTTAGAAAAGTCTTTGTTAAAGTGTCAAACCAACTAGCTAAGCGGTGAATCACAACATTACTAATATTAATTTGAAGCAAAAAATATTTGAAAACAGACAGAAAGACAAAAGGTACAAGACTGCTAAAATGAATAAATTAATTCAAAAAACTACTTCAAAATTAAAGATTTTTCATTATGTATATAGAAACAATTTGTATTTCAAATTGTTTGCAAAATATGCATATATGCACAACATTTTTTTGTAGTTTGAGAGTTTATGAAGAACTTATTGCGAAGAGCTCTTTTTCTGTGTGATGTGCTTGACACAATTTTTCTGGTTGAAGGAGATTTCTTTAAATAATCATGGTTAATTAAGTTTTCTCTTCTAACCAAGAATTTCACTGTTCAGCGTGATTATTAAAAAAAAAAAACAAGTTGGAAAACAAATGTGGGCTGTGAAGATTTCCCTATTGAGAAAATATCAATCAGAAACCTAATGTTGCAGCTTTGTACTGAGGGTTTGATAATAAACTTCCCATTAGCATGCATGCGCCCTGTCTTTTAGCATATATCATTCATTCACATATGGAACAAATACTTAGCAGGCAAAGTAGACTGGCAGATTCACTTAATACTAGATGATTAAGTCATGGGTGAAGTGAATAATGTGCCAGGTGAAACTCAGCCTCACAAGAACAACGTGTCATGCCAACACTCCAAAGACAGACGCAATTGAGGCTGTCTCCAGTACCTGTTTTATTTCTCACCCATTTCTCATAAATGCCTGCAGTAAAAACACAATGACATAACCATGATCTGTAAGCAAACCATTGATTTTACTTTTTTGGCACATTTGCATTGAAAGACAAAGGACATGCTCTTAAAGTGTAAGGCCTGCAAACAAACATGGAAAAATAAAAAATAATAATAATATGGAGCAAGATTTGAAATGGAATAATTTTTTTTTATTGGGACACCAGTTGGCATCCTTCTGTCTTAAGAACAATGGTTTAGACTGTGACTAAATATGAAAATTTACATTGCATCCAAAATGAAGCCGCATACACTTACACACTATGTACTCAACCATGTAGTGTATGAACTTTATGTGGTCATTGATTCTCACTTCAACATCAGAGTCTGATCGCCCCTCTGACAGTTGACTGTGTGAAGTGTCCAACATTCCACACTTCGGATTTTTCATTTAATTAAATGCATCATCAGGGTGTTTAAAATATACTTTTTATCTTAGGAATTTTCAGTGCACACACGAGCACTTTTTTTAAGTACTTTTGAAAAATCATGAAAAAAATTGATATATATATATATATATATATATATATATATATATATATATATATATATGTATACGTGACAGCAACATTTCGTTTTATATGTTTATTTTATTATTAAATTGTGTGTTGAAACAGTATATCTTCTAAAACTGTGGAAAGGATGTTATTCATTTTCATTGAAAGCCACTTAAAAAGTAAAAAGCACATTTTTTATTTCTTTTTTTAAATTCCTCTGTCTACTATTAGGTCTACCAAAACCATTTGTGGACTCAAATAAATATTAATAAGCTAAGCTGAACCTCCTTATGGGAATCACCATTTAAAAACAATTCAGAAAACGCCAGGATATTGTTTGTGTAACACTATATCAT
Source organism: Hybognathus amarus (assembly GCA_030378365.1). NCBI lineage: Eukaryota > Metazoa > Chordata > Actinopteri > Cypriniformes > Leuciscidae > Hybognathus > Hybognathus amarus. The sequence goes on from JAQIUQ010000528.1 coordinate 36,351, forward strand.
AATTGCCAAAAAAACATTACTATAAATTACATAGACAGATGACCAGCTATTATAAATGAGTTTTTGCAAGGTGGACTCACCTTGTAAGTGTCAGTCATGTTGAGAAAAATGTCAGATTTTTCAGATCTTCGATTCATGAGGCTGTGTGTAACGTGGACAGGTCTTCTCTAGCGGGAATGGAGTAGCACTGGAAAGACAACAACAACAAAAGAAGACGGAATCTCTTAGAGCAGATAATATGGCCATGTCAATCAATTTTTAAACATCCAGAGACATTTACTGATACTGCTAAAGTGCCAATATGAACTCAACACTAAAGAAGGTAGGGCCAAGTTTGGTTTGCTGAAATATCAAAAGAAAAAGTCAAAACAGAGCATCAGTGTGAGGTCTTACCATTTCTTCATTGACGGGACAGTGTGAACAGGTATTGGCTGCCCATTCAATATCGTAAACACCTAGGAACCATTAGGTGGGAACAGGCCAGCCAGGTTAGCTGCACTCATCAAGTCCGGTCAACATCTGTACTTTCTGATAAATATATCCACGCAAAGATGGCATATCTATTAAATGCACAGTCTGATAAATGTTACTGAACATGTTTACCGACCAGAAATGTAAAAGACAGTGACCTCATGCCAGGCCCATAGTCCTCACTCAGAGAATACCCTGTGAGGCCATTCTTATAAACTTGACCAAGTTCATAGTGCTGCTGCAGTCCCTCCTGGAAAATCAGAAAGATAGCAGTTACAGTGATAAAGAATACAAAATGATAGATGAAATAATATCCCTTTTAAAGTGAATACGAGTTTGGTGCCAATTACAAAAAATGTACACAAACTGTTCTGTAGTTTTCTATAAAAAGGGTTTTGGTCACGGTGCAAGGTTCACCCAGCCAATGTATTTTGGCATGTTTGAAATGACGTGACAACTAACAATCCGTCGAGGATTTTCCAAGACTGCATGTTAATGCTCTTATTGCTTACGTCGCTCACCACTGAAGCTTGCTTTTCGTTCACTGCAACTGTCTGAGTGGTGGAATTTTATGTACAGCATCATGGGGAATGTATTTCTTCACCCACAATCTCAGCTGTTAAAAAAGAATAGCTCTAAATAACGCAGGCTGGCAGCTTTAACAGAACATGTACCATTGATTATGAGGGATGGGGAGAACAAATGGACTATTTACTTTTGGAACCTGACAGTTGCACTCTACAAACATAATATAGGACAGCCTCTAGCACTTCCTCAAGTGCTCCTGAAGTAGCAGGTAACTCCATTGAAACAAAGACAATAAAGTATGTGTGTGCGTGTCTGCATACCTGAGAGAGCTGTTCCAAAACCCTGGGGCCAGTCACTCTTCCTTGTAGGGATCAGTTGGATAGGCCTTGACTGGAGATCTGTCGCCATGACGATAGAGCTGACAGAGAGGAAGTCAAAATACTTGACTGAGTATTGGGGATTTATGTGTGTGCGTGTTCAGGAAGACAAACAACATTGTGCAACTGCAGTTAGCAGTTGTCATGTGCTCATACTGACACCCGGATATGAGCCACACGGTGGTAGATAAACATTCTAATTGGATAAGCAGATTCAGTCATCTCTTTATCTTTGTCTCTGACTTTCACAGAAATCAGCCGTGATCTTATCTCATTTACACTTAAAGTCTATAAGTGGATTTACCTGTATTCGCTTTTCAAACCGAAATTGGGTTTTCTAAGAATGCTTCATAGCAGTGTTACACAACCACACTTAAAAAGACACAAGACACTGGTTAAAACTTACTCATTTGCAGAGACTCCAAAGTCATAATTAACCATAAAACACTTATTTTGTGATAGGAGTACAGAATAAGAAATAAAAAGGGAAAACATTAATCATACGATAATAACTACAACACAAGGACAAGGATTTGTATACACAAACAGAAGAAAAACGCATAATTAAAGTTAAACTGCACCTTTAAATAAATTCTCCAAATTTGAAGGATGAAAATAGAGGGTTGAATTTATAAATAAATAGTGTAAGACAAATGGGTATTTAACACATTTTGTTTATGAATGAAAATTTCGCATCCCAATATAATGAAGTAGCAGGATAATTATCATAATTATCACACTGGTCAGTATTACAAAAATAATATCTTTGAGAATCAGAGATCGTTTACTTCATTGAAGGACTAGAAATGAAGGCAAATTTATATTGCGAGCGCTTCCTTTACAGTACAGTACTTACAGTGTACTTACAGTGTACTTACCTAGAAAGTACATGGAACAGGGGCAGGTTTAGGGGTAGGTTCAGGTTAGTACTAGTTATTACCCAGTAATTGTAGTTACTAAAATAAGTACATATTTACATGGGTAACTGGACTGTAAAAGGAAGCGTTATCTATTGCTTTAAGAAGACATGAGAACTGGGAAGTCATGGAGCTTAATAAATTGCTCATGAATTAGAATATGACCAGAATCAAAGGGTAAAATTAAATTAATAGACAACATGTCTAATGTGATGAAGCCAAAGATTGAGCTCACAGACAGTCGAGAACAAGCAGAGCTAAAACCAGTCAATAGCAAATAGGTTAGCCTAATAAATGTCAGCAGATATTGCGACTCACTCACGTCTTTGCTTCTGGATACAGTATCAAACTAGTAGACTGATAACGACAGAAAAGACCAGTATCGACCAATACAGTAAGGTGGGGGAAAAGACAATCTCATAATCACACAGAAGACCCATTTGTTATGCATAACATTTTTTAAGACGAACAGCTAATCAAACCAGCTGCAGCCTAACGTTACATTTAACGTCACTCAACACATTCTGGCAGTAATCTGGACAAATGCATTAGGTTATACTCACCACAGTGACAAACTTGAGCGTCTCTCTCCATTGGAAAAACTTAAAGCGAAGACAAACAGGACGATCGGAAAACAGGAACCCATACTTGCGGACGAATTACCTCATTGAACGATCTGGCAACCACAAGACGAACTGCTGTAAGATTTTCCGGGTAAAGGAGCGCTCCCATTGGCCAACGCACTCTGCAGCTTTAAAAACAAGTAAGGTGATTGGCAGTCTTGGAACAGAGAGGGACTATTGGGACCAAATCGCAAACAATAGTTGTGTTTTGATAAGATAACTGGCGTAAACTTCTTCTGTGGGTCTTGTTCAATCGGACATTTAAGACCATTCTCAATTAAGGTGTATTTGAATGTGTGAACTAATGATTTCGCCCTCAACCTGCTATCTTTATAATGAAAGGGGCTGTGAATTTGTTGGCCATTGTTTTTCAGTTTCCTATATTATATATATATTTTAAATATCATGTTTATACCCGTAGGTATACCAAGTAAGTAAATATAAAGTTGTCATTTAGAAAATGGTTTAATCTTTACCGATTTACGGTCAGTGGCAGGACAGCTCAAAGTGGTTTAAGCATGAACGATGTTTTCGGTAATTGACTGTGAATGATCTGTGCTCCATTGGCTTTGTCTGTACGTTTTCTTTTGGCAGGAACACAGCAACAAATCTAAAGTACATGCGACCCTATTTTCGGAAATAAAGAAGAATATCCCTCCCTACAAATTTATAAATCCGAATATAAAATTAGGGGGGACGATTTAGGCAACGTCCCTGCTGCTTACGGTCTCCAACGTATTTGTTTTATTTGATAGCTACGATTTCAAGGAGTATAATCGAACAAAAATATGAAGAAAAGGTAGGCCAAATCTGAGACCCCGAGTGGTTGTCTTAAATATATTTTAAATAAAAAAGCACTCATAATTGAAACTGTGTAACTGAGAATCAATGCATCACCTGTAAACTGTAGCTTGCTAACTGCTAACTTAAACGTGAAAGCTGTTAGCTCAATTTCCTCATTCTAAAACAAACATTGTAAATTTACGTTATGATGTTCACTAGCTGCTTAATTCTATGACCATGAAATTAAATTAATAAGCGACAAGCCCTTGTATATTTAATAAACCCTTGTATATCCCCTATCTATCCTTAATAGCAGAAGATAACAGCTAAAGGCAAATATGTAACGTTAAGCCTGTCAGATGGATGATGATATTTCAAGTTATGGCTTTTACAATTCTTTAATGATTTATAAAATTATTCTTTAACATTTCTTCTGCTGTTTGCCAAAATATGTTATATGTTAGCTACCTCATGCTACTATAGTTGTATTTTGAATTAGTTTGTATTAATATATTTTCAGTTTTCTTTTTAATTTTAGGCTAGTTAGGCAAGTTTTTGTCATTTTAGAAGTTTTAAATGCTCATAATATAGTTTTAGTTATTTTACGTTACCTTTTATTTTCTATTTTGTATTTTATTTTAGTAAAATTACAGTTAACATTTATTTATTTTAGGAAACAAATATATGATTTTAGTTAACTATTATAACCGTTTTCTACCCAGAGTTATAATTCTTCTACAGTCTTTTTACTGTACAATAAAAGTTTATATTTTTTTGTTTAAGTTATTCAAATTAATCATTCTGTCAGTGGATGAGAATTTGTGACCTAGGTCTTGACTGGCTTTTTATTAGGTGATGATAAAAAGACCTATTTTGCCTATCCGTGTGACACAACCAGGATACAACATCATTTGGCTTTGTAGTGTTGATTCAATAATTGATACACTTGAAAATGCTCTGTTACACCTTGTAATCACCTTTGACACTTAGCAGATTGTGCAGAGATGTTATTTGGAGGTACAATGCTGGAAGATTTGACATCCATTTAAAAACTCCTTCCTCAAATGAGTTGTCTCGTTGTCATCAAATTAATATTAGCCTATTTGAAATCAAATTGTGATCCTCTAAGCTATTCATGAACTTTCTAATTTTTTTCTACCCCAGAATGATGGTGTGGTAGTAGCAGTGGTGGTCTAGTGTGTGTTGGCCTGTGGACAGCTCTGGGTCTGGTGTGTGTGTGCGTGTGTGTGTGGAGATGAAGGTGGGACAGAAGAACTCGGTGTGTATCCTGTCTAGTCGAGAGCGAGGAGCACGAGGTCTTGCCTCAAACAGGATCCTACAGCTGCTTGTAGAGGAGAAGACACAGCGCATGAAATGGCAAAGCCAGGTAACTGATGCACAGATCTTTGAGACTTCATCTGTTGACTGTAGACTGTCATCTGGGAAATGCCTGCTCAGTACAATGCGTCAGAAGCAATAAACTGCCTGCTTATCTCTAGTAGTGTCAATATCACAGAAAGGAGATAGTTGATTTTTGTTTTTATTAAGATGGTTGATTTTTGTTTTTATTTGTTGTGCAAACTATGGGTCTTGAGTTCTAAACAAATCAAAATAATTCCAAATAAATAGCTTTATAGTCATGTAAGATTTATATATATATATATATATATATATATATATATATATATATATATATATATATATATATATATATATATATATATATATATATATATAAATATTGACCTGAAAAGGCACACTGCTCTGCACCAGTAAATAAATGCCTGTTCACACCTAGAACGATAACTATACCGATAAATATATTAGCATCCACACCAAGGCATGATAACCTTCTGTTTATTTTAATCTTGTGCTGCAGTTTTGTCGGTTACCTACTTTAAATGCTCAAGTTCTTTAAATTCGGTGGATTCTGATTGGCAGTCTGTTTTTAACTTTCATCAGCTGAAAAAAATCTTTATAAAACTGATTTCATATATAGGATTCCTAATTCCATTTATAGGAGTCTTTATTATTATAGTTGTAGTGCGCACTTACCTCATATTCTATTCTCATAGAAATAATTATTAAAACTTTATAGTTATAGCTATAATAGTTATTGGTTTGGTGTGAATGGGTCTTAATATTGTGGTTTGGATGTGACTAAAGTGAAATCACTTATCATTTGAATTTCTTTCGGTGTCACAGAAAGTGGAGTTACCAGACAGCCCCCGCTTTAACCTTTCTTCTGGCCTTCAGTCCAGATAGGTAATAACCCTCTGAGTACTTCTTCATAGTCCTCGGTAGTACTGATCTGTTAAATAAATTGACTACTGACATAAAAACTGACTGATTGATCAGAGCTTAGACCACTCAGGCCCTTCATCAGCAAGATAATTAGAGAGGAATTTTTGTTATTTATATCTTCGTAGGTCTTTAATGGCCTCCACCCATGTGAATCACAACATCTACATCACAGAAGTTAAGACGGGAAGGTGTGTTCACTCTCTGGTGGGCCACCGCCGGACACCCTGGTGCTTGACCTTTCACCCTAGCATACCTGGCCTTATTGCTTCTGGCTGCCTGGATGGAGAGGTCCGAATCTGGGACCTGCATGTGAGTCTTTACTTTATACTCAACGATTGTTTTGTTAACTTTTTCTTTTTAGTACATTTGTCACCACAACTTAATTTTGCTCAAATGTTCAAGTATCACGTGATTTTGTTTTAGGGAGGTAGTGAGAGCTGGCTCACAGAGAGTAACTCGGCAATCGCATCACTTGCTTTTCATCCCACGGCTCAGCTGTTGCTCATTGCCAGCAACAACGAGGTGCATCTATGGGACTGGAGTCGGAAGGAGCCCTTCACTGTGGTGAAGACAGCTAGTGAGACAGAGAGAGTCAGGTTTGATGCACATTGTAAACGTTATTAATTTGGAGAGAGAGTTCACCTAGAAATTAAAATTCTGTCATCAATAACTCGCCCCCATTTTGTTCTAAGCCCATAAGACTTTCGTTCATTTCAAAACACTAATGAAAATATTTTTAATTAAACATGAGAGGTTTCTGTCCCTAATTTTATTCTCATATAAACATCAAAGACAGCCTGACACGAAAATCAAGTTATAAATGTTGTTTATGTCTATATGGTGTTTTTAATGTGTTTAAAGTGCCCCAATTATGCTATTTTAAAGCTTACTTATTTTGTTTTGGAGAAAATTTACATGCATTTTACTACAACTGTAAATGCATCAAAGGTCAAAAATACTCTGTTAGTCTCTCTAAATCCCTTCTTTCCATGAGATAAAATCATTCTAACGTGAATGACTGATTTAACATTAAAGTTTGCAGAACAAATCTTGTCCCACCCTTTATCATTACACAAAGTAGTGAGAGCGACAGATAATCTGCAATCGATAGACACTGTTTTAGGTAATAGTGGCCCATAACTGACTAGCAGAAGTATTTCAGTAAGACAGTAATAACGTGAGTTAGCCGTGTAAGCTGTTTTACAGTCATAGACCCAGAACCAGATATGATGAATGACGACCCGGAGTTAGAATTATAATAAATTAAAGAAAATATTTACTGAAGATAGTTTGCAGTTTCATCAGCAGAAGTTAGCTTCAAGATTCACACGAGAGTTTGTAGGCCACCCCGCTTACAGTTACAAAGATCATTCACCAAGGACTAAACAACATCCTTGCTCCTGGTTGCAGTTTCTGATTGGCTTAGAAATAGATAACATAGTCATTTTCCCACATATACAGATAAACGGAAGCGTATCTCTATAGATTTTGGAGCTGACACTCTGAAGTTTAGGCACGTCATGACCTTCCAGGTCGCAGATTTGAGTTGCTGGGCGTGAACATGTCGAAAAAAAACAAGTCAGTCAATCTCCCATAATGCCAGTGATTCCTTAACCTGTAACCAAGAAGACTAACTCACACACACACTGACATGCAGCTTTTCAAAGGTTGGATTTTGGCCAGGATCTAACTATAAACAAAGGAAGTCCTCTCAAAACATCAAGATAATGCGTTCTTTCACTCAAGAAGAGACTTTAGTCTAACTGGAAAGTGAGGCTTTAACAAAGAAATTGTCCTTTAAACTATTGGCTTCAATGACCCCTATATGTTTTAACACATTGAAGATCTTTCTCAAACACAAATCAGGTCCCTATTTTATTTCTGGAAGCCGGGCTAAATGAGCAAGCGCTGTTACTGCATTCAGATATCAAATACAGACATTAGAGAATACATTAAAATAACATTTCAGTAACAACACTAGTAACTTCTATAACAAAGTAAAATCTCCAGAGAAGTAATTCAACTCCTTCTAAATTTGATATTTAGAGGGAAAAATAGAGACTAATACCTTGATTATAAATCATCATTTCATTGAAGCAGCAGTGGATTCCAATCCACCCCTCAGCCGGTTAGCTGGAGATCATAATATAAAACAAAACGACATATTTTGAACATCCGGTTGACTATGTAAACATCAATAATTAATCTCGACATGTAGAGAGCAATACATAAAACGCATTACCATTCTGATACATCGACCTGTAGACGAACCTGTATTATTCACTTTTCCACCTCTTCTTTCTGAATCAGTTTCTGGTTCAAACCTATATGGCTGAATTAAACCACTATTTCCATTTGCCATTGTGCAGTGTTTACTACAGTAAAGTTGACAGAGTGGATAAGCTATTCTGAGCTGGTGTGAGTGAGTGGAGATGGGGCTCGCTTGCCATATTCATAGATACTAAATGAAACAGGGGTGTAGAGTTACATTCAAGCTATTTTAAGGAATTATTATTATTTTTTTTACTGTAAAAATCCCTAAAAATATAAAAAAATGTCATTTTGTTTATCAAAGATGAATTTTAAGGCATAACCACCAGACATACATAGAGCACATCAAATATAGTAAAAAAAAATCAAACTTGTT
>JAQIUQ010000528.1:50000-205700 GCA_030378365.1 Hybognathus amarus
ATAATGGCCGATAAATGAATATTTCAAAAATAAAAACGGACGAAACACGCTTGAACCATGTCATGAGTGTTGGAGGTGTATAGTTTGTCCACCAGAGGGCACTCTACACCGTTCCGGTTGGCAACACTCGTTGAGTTGGTCACGAGACATACATTGCTTGAATAACAATTAAAAGAACATCCCCATCACTCGCGGAATTAGTTAGTAATAATTGTTACGTTGTTACAGTGTAGTTGACCGACTGTCCTTTTAACTTTTGACAATGTGACTAAAGTATTTCTTTAATAGCGCATGACAGTTATAGCAATGAGACTAATCATCTCTCTGTGGCCTGTTATATTGAAAATGTATGTTTTACACTTTGCAGTATGACGTTATCCATTGCTAAATTATGGCTCATCGTAGACTAGCTAACCACAAAGCTAGCTAATGCCACTATCATCAGTCTGTTCTGTTGTGACAATAAAATAAAAAGTTTCTTTTTAAAATGCATGATCATAATATTTTAGTTAAAACTCATAAATAACTACAAATAACTAACGTTAGGGAAATCTGTTAATGTTTTGTTGCGCGTTTCAAAAAAAAAAAAAAAAATATCGGCCGATATATCGGCATATCGAATTTTAAAACCAAAAAATATTTGTATCGGTATCGGCATTCAAAATCCTTTTTCAGTCGGGTTTTAATTGTGTTAAGCCCGCTAAAACTGGTTATGATGTTTGTATGAACTATGGGTCAGACTGCTGATGCTGCATTGTGACTAGACACCGCCATTAAGGTAAACAATGACTCACTCACAGCCTAGTAGTCAACTCCTTTTCTGGACTGTCACATTCGACTATTTATAATGAGTAGTCATGCAAACCCTTGGTCACCGGCACACTTGGCTCACTGAGTGTCTTTTAGAGAAGTGAGTTCTGAGTTAAGTTAACAGTCCACTTTTATAAGTTGAAATTTATCTTATTGGCACATTTGAAAGGAATTTGACATAAAATGTGGAACATTATTTGCTGATTTTGCCACTCAAGGTTTCCTGCAATGTCCGCTACAGTCCATTAGGGGGAAGTAGCTCATCACACTGTGCAAATGTGGTGGTAACTTTGCACATATAGCCTATCCTCAACACTTAGTGGCCAATGGGCCTTTATTCTGATTATGTACTTGCACTCTAACACACGACCTCCTCTTGTCATGTTGCTGAACAGCCTGTCCCATGTGCATGGGGGTTTTACGATTCGGTTGTGTTTTAAGGCCAAAGCTGTGGAACGAAAAACAGTATCACACTTCATTAATGCAGGAGAGCAAAATAATAATAATACTGTCCTCCCATGAGTCCCACTTTGAGCTTTGATCATGGTGCAAAGTATTAGAACGACTTCTCATCACTACCTGCTGTAGTGTCGTACATTAAACAAGAGCAACTTGTTCACTGTCAAACAAATAAATTATTAGCATTATAATTATCAAATTGTTATTAATAAATTATAGCATTATTATATAAGTAACAGTTGCCTCTTTGCAATAGCATAGACAGAGTAAAATGCTGATATTTAAACCTATACTGTAGAAACATAACTGTAGTACCAAGTGATGCTGCTCATTTTGTACTTGACAGGGTTATTGTAGGCAAAGCAATACAGAAAAAAACCCTCAGCATAAAAAACCCAGCAAAATTTGGAAATCTTTTGTGTTTTTAAAGAGGGTTTGCTTCATCTCTGTTAAAATTCAGATCTTGATCTTTAAGAGTCAAAGAGAGCAAACAAAGCAAACTGCGTGAAAAGGAGTGAGAATCGATCCGTTCTGTTTTTGCTGTGAGTCAAAGGGCAGAAGATGGCATTCTAATGAAGAGCCGAGCACACCCACACCAAAAACATTCATGTACACACATCACACTGACTCATGCTGAATAAAAATGCCCCGCTCGATACACAACTTTCCGTCCAGCTTTGTGCCCTGCCAGTCGGAGGCAGCATGTTTTTATCCGTGGGACATTGTCTCCTCTCTTAATTCCCTTTAGCGAACTTATAATTGCATGAGAAATAGTACAAACTCAAACTTAAAAAAATACCCCAATTTATTGGGTTATTAACTGATTCCTAGCCTAGCCTGGCAGAGCGCACATCATTACTTACACATTATATTCATTTAGCCTTCGCATAACAGTTGGTAATGAGCTTACTAATGTCCTTGTGCAGTTTAATGAGATTTTTAATGATTGTGATGGCGCTTGGTAGAAACAGAGTAGTGGAAATTGGACGAAAATGTGTCGTCTTTGTGTGTGTCCGGTCCCGAGATTTTTTAAATGAACAGGAAACGAAGGTCTTCACAATTTGCAAACATACATACATTTATAATTCTGTTTTGTAGGAGGCTGCTGGAGTCATCCATGATGTCTCTTTCCCAGATATGATGTCTCTGGATCGCGAGACCATCCCATCTACCCTGACCCGGCCAGGTGATTCACTGTGTGTGTGTGTGTGTTTTGTGGTCAAGCCAGTTGACTGGTGAGATCTGGGTAATGAGGAATTGTGTGTCACACTGCCGGACAGTGTGACATTTCAGACCTGCCAGCACCCCAATGTCCCCCTAATTCAAACATGCACACACAGAGCCTGTCAGCATCCTCTGACTCTGTGAGCGAGGCTCATAATAAAGTGAATTCATGGCTAGTGAGTCATTGTTGAGCTCTGGGGGATCAGCTGCGGTCTGGGATCAAGACAGATTGTTAGCACGGACTCCCGCTGGCAGGTTTGCACAAACACATGGGCTGATGCACACCTCTAACCTGTGAATTACCACAACAGACTCATTTCCCCCAGAGCAGAATGTACCTGGTGTTAGAAGGATAGTCTGACTCCAACACATTCAAAACCACAAATAATTGGCGCTACATGACACTGTTGTGTTCTGGATCGCTCTCGGTCTCCCTGTATATTGGTCTAAAAGACATGCTAATAAACAGTGTGTGCGAGCGTTGGTGTGTTTAGGCTCTTTCAGACAGACTGTGACTGTTTTGGCTGATTCTCAGTTCTTTAGGATCTCTATAAAAATCTGCCATGTCCCTGTGATTGCGTGTGTGTGTAATATTCAGTTTTGTTTGCTTCATAATTACAGTAATTGCCTTTGTGACTGGTGAAGATGTCACCATTTTCTGTTACCCTGGTGTTTATTGGGAGTTTAGCTCTGTTTGTCTTAGTACAGTTCATCTGTTCCAAGCTGGTGGCAGATTTCCTTGCTCAACTAGTCCAAGACACAGCGAAACTCCAGATGCTCTTCCTGCACAAAAGATTATGTTTTAAGGGCTTCATTTAGCAAGTCCTCCTGACAAAATGTTAACTAATGTCTCTAAAGCTGAATTAAATGCAGAATAGATGCAGATTTCTTATCAGCAATTCAAAAGATGCATAAAAATATTTGATTGGTTTGTCCATCCATACTGATGTCTTATGAAAGTATTTTAAATGCCTCTGATTGACCATTACATGATTGTATACACCAAACAGTCTGTGATTGGTTTTGAACCTCTGCAGAAAAAACCCTGTTGAAATTTTAAACCTGTGGCAAAATGTGCATTAAACGCACACACAACAAAACATTATTAAGTTGCAGCTATAGTATTGGTAGATCATTAAAAATAATTAGATACTGATAACAAATAGCTATGCCAATATTGCTATCTCCCAATGCAAGTATTTATTTGATTAATATATATATATATATATATGAGTTCAGATGCAAAAGCCTCTAAATGCAATTTGAAATTTTCTTCTAAAATGACCATTTTTATCAAGCTTGTATATTTAAGTTCAGTAATTTCACTTAAATGACAATTAACAGGTAATCTTCATTGCCATTTAAGTGAAATTACTGAACTTAAATATACAAGCTTGATAAAAATGATAATTTTAGAAGAAAATTTCAAATGGCACTTAGAGGCTTTTGCATCTGAATCTTCATATATATATATATATATATATACATATATATATATATATGTGTGTGTGTGTATATAAACGGGAGGATGACTTGTTTCTATCTAGTGAATATCTAACATCATTTTGGTTTCTATCTGTGTTGCGTGTGTAGGTTGTCCCCTGCAGCTTATTATGCACAACGTATGATCCAGTATTTGTCTCGGCGTGACAGCATTCGGCAGCGCTCTCTCCGTTCCCCCAGCAGACCCCGACCCCTCTCGTCTAATTCCAACAGCCTCTCGCCTGGCCCCGCCACCAGTGTGGAGAGCAACGAAGTTGATTTTGAAGAGTTTGAGTAAGTAAACAGTCACAGACACACAAAGCCTGTGACAATGAATTGTTCCTCAGTTGTTATCTGCTCTCATCTGCTTATAAAAATCTCTATGTATTTATTTTCCTGTATTGTTGCTAGGCAACACAAAAAATACACAGGGCAGGCTCTGAATGCCAGAATGTTAGCACTTGGGCTTTTCAACCGACTTATTGAGCTTGCCAACAATTTGTGTGCAAGGTTGCCTGTGGCGTCTCTTCTTATAGCGTTTGGCATTAGCATTGGCCTTGGCTTGAAATGCACTTTACTACATTCTGTCGGAATCAGTGAATGTACTGCTGTGAGCTTACTGCTCTTTTCCTCAACTGCCGGACAACTGTGAAATTATATTTTTAGTATAGAAGTCAGAAGAATTTTTCTTCTCACCCATTAGGTTTCAGTTCAAGTCAAATGATTTGTATTGTGCTTTTCAAAATAGTATACTAAGAATTGTACCTTCCAGTGATCTAGCCAAAGGTGACAATGACTCCCCACAAAGAAAAAACTCCCCACTATGTTTAAATAGATGAGGATCAAACCTTGTGAGTCAAGCTAGGGAAGCCCCCCTCATCTGACTGCCATAATGCACTACTGTCCAAATGTGTGGGGTCAGTAAGATTTTTTTTTCATGTTTGTGAAAGTATTTTTTTCTGCATTTATTTGGTCAAAGGTATAGATAAAATGGCAATATGTGAAAAATGATTTTAATTTCAGTTTGAATATAAAAGAAAACACCAATGTGTTGCAATGTAATGATGGCAAACTATTTCTTTTAATCAATTTAAAGCTACACTGTGTAACTCTTTTAGTTTATTCTTAGCTAAAAACACTTAGTTCTTTCAAAAATATATGTGCTCATTAATGTATATTTACTTCGTTCAAGTAATAAAGTATTCTCGTGAGTGTATAATATGCCATTGAAAATACATACGGGTAAGGGTTCTAATGTCGGTCGCCATGTTGCCCCTCCATCTTGAAAGTACATTAGCCAAAGAGGGACATACCCATTAATTCAAGCGTCGCCTTTCGCGTTTACTTTTGAGTTAACACTCATGGACGAGGTTCGAACTGGAAGCCATGTTAATCTTGGACTACATTGGCCACCGTAGGAGTTAAAACGAAATCGAAATTGAGAGGAACAGAAACTAATATTCACGGGATGGTCATATACCTTTTCACTGCTAGATGGGGGTAAAAATCACACAGTGTAGCTTTAATGCTTACTTGCTGAGTAAAAGTATTAATTTCTTTCCCAAAAATAGTCTTACTGCCCTCAAATTTTCGAACTGTAAAGTAAACACAAAGCATACATAAATTATAATTTTAACGTATGTTATCCAGCCACATAGTATTAATGACATTCATGTGTTAAATATAATGAAGTTCCAATGAAATATGGGTCCAAGGGATATGTAAATAGGTGGGATCCAGGCTGTGCATGACAGACGCCCTTTATGGCTAACACTGGATACGACTCTGCAGTTAGGCAGATTGTGCACAAATATGGGGTTGTTTTTGGATTGTTTTTTTGGAATATTTTGTTAATAATCCATTGTTTTTTCCACAAGCAAATAATGAAATTCAATTTCCTATTCAATCTCATTACCAGCCATTTAAAAACTACTCTCTTTATCTAGAGGCTCAGCAATGAAGTCCAGACTCATATTTTTAATATGAAAATGCTCTTTTAATTTGTTTGCAAAATGCGTTTTTGGAAGCAGCCAGCTAGTCTGTGCTCAGGGCTTAAGTCATCTGTCCTTTTATGGAACCATTAATTCTCCAAAAATGTCTCTTTCCCTCTTCCCAACCCATCCACTAGTGGAATATCAGTGCTTCTCACCACTCCAAACCATGCAGCTTTTCTCTCCCTCTCTTTCTCTCTTTTTTTCTTCTTTTTTTGGCACGGATTAGATGCCCTCCTCTGAGCTGATGAATAATTCCACCCGCTGGCTGGAGAGTTCAGCGTTCAGCGCTGCAGTCTGGGACCACAGATCCATATTCATCTGAATATTTATGAAACCCATCAGTCTTTCAGTTAGCCTTCATATTAATATGTATTTTTGCCATAATAAACTTTTTCTTTCAGTTCTTTATCAATCATTCCCACTCTTACCTTTTAAACATACTGATGTTCTCATTTAGCTAACAAAAAATATTGCAGAGATGCTTAATTGGTTAGTTAAATTAAATAGTTAAAATGAAATTTCTGTCATTAATTACTCACCCTCATGTCGTTCCAAACCTGTAAAAGCTTCATTCATCTTCGGAACACAAATTAAGATATTTATGATGAAATCCGAGAGGTTTCTGACCCCACATAGGCAGCAACGTCAATGCAACTTTCAAGGCTCAGAAAAGTAGTAATTCAGACCTTGAAAGCCTTTTGAATTTGAAGTTAACCAAGCTGTGGGAACCCTGTATTAAGCAAGTTATGATTGATTCAGTGATGATTATTATTGTTGCTGACCAAGTGTGTGTGTGTGTGTGTGTATACAGGGATAATGGAAGCAGACATAGGGCTCCTCGTAACGCACGCATGTCTGCCCCCTCTCTCGGTCGCTTTGTGCCCAGGTAGGAACACTTTTAGCCTGTTTATGCCAAATGCATGAGAAACACATTCTAACTCTGTTCCAAAACTCAGTGAGCTGCCTACACAGGCACCCTCCATCTGAGTGTGTTGTGTGCTATGCAAATAATAGCACTGCACTCTGCAGGCAAATTGCACAGAGACTTGACTGATTGATTTTAAAACTACTGTAGTTATGTGAGAGAAATTACACAATACTTAAATAATAATATAAGTAAACAGTATACACTACCATTCAAATGTTTGGGGCTCAGTAAGGTTTTATAAAGTTAATGAAAGAAGTGTTTTATGATAACTAAGGCTGAAAAATTGATATATTGTTTTACTGAGTTTGTCAGAGCATTATGGGTTTGTCTTCTCAGTGAAATGTAATGCTGATCAATGTCTTGTACAGCCTTAAAACTATCAAATCTTGGCTTCACATGTTCAGTCATTCTCGCTCACGCTGCCTCTGTTTCACTCCATCTCTCCCAGGCGGTTCCTTTTGCCGGAGTTTTTGCCGTATGCTGGAATCTTCCATGAACGAGGGCAGCCAGGCCTGGCAACACACTCATCCGTCAATAGGGTCCTCGCAGGTACGTTTGCCCTCTAAAGCTTGTGTTTTCTAATATTAGATGGGATGGTACTCACTGAAGGCTTTGTCAGGGATGGAACTTCCCAAAAATGTTTTAATAATGTCATGTGTCAGGTCAATGACGAGTGCTAATTCGCCCACTCACCCTGCTATTTTGGCTATGAGGGCTCTCAGCTGGGCTCTTTAACAGTAGTTGTATTAGCTTAGACTTTTCTGCATTAAAAGGGTAGTTCAACTGAAAATAAAATATTTTGTCATCTGTTCACTTTCATATCGCCCCAAATATATATAATTAGCACAACGGGCTTCAGATGCCATATAATACTTTTTGGGGTAGTGTTTCCACTTTTTAGCTTGCAAGCTTGTCACTTGGAAATGAGTAAGCTACTAAACAACTTCAGATGAACCAATTGTCATTTTCGAGGAAACTATGCCTTTTACTATTAGCCATATATAGCTGCAGTGACATCAGCAATGTGTTAGCTACGGAAATATTGTTCCAACTACCGTGTTATTCTTGTTTTTTTTTCACCAAACAAAATCTTTCAGAACTAAAACACATCCTGGATTATTCACTTGATTGCAAATATCTATGGTTTTGTATTTCTCAAAATAAGTCATATGTTTTTGCCCTACTTCTTACACCATACCTACTTTCAACACACTCCAAAGCAACTTTCTAAACACCCTTAGTCTTGAAATATACATCTTGATACACCTGTATGCCCTCATCACAGGGTTATTTTAAAATATTTCTTGAAGCCAGCTACCAGCTGCATCGGATGTGCCGCTGAACATCTTGCATACATTAAGTCAACAACTTCCAGAAGTGCGGAAGAACCAAACAGATGTTGTGAATGCATAGTAAATTACTAGACAGAAAAAAAATTGGAAACCACAAGCACAGTTCCCTTTCGAACGGTCACGTCGTATTGCGTAGCTATACGAAGTGCTGCAGCAACTGCACATACAGTGGCGTGGGCGTGTGACCAATGAGACCACTCTACGTCATTACACGTCAGAGCCCGTCAAGGAGCGTGGCCTCAGCCTATATTAGTCCCTAAATTCACCATTATTGCAGATTTAACTCCTTCATCGACAAACTACACATCTCTGACTATTGCTTATCCTATGAGCGAGCCAGGTGCTCTGTGGGCTAGCTGTACAGCTGCAAATGTGTTTTACATAAAGGTTTCAGCAAATCAGGAAAAAGGAGTTTTCCCACTGCGTAAAGCCACGCAATACTTCGTTCTCTAACTCAGGGAACTTGGTTACAAGAGTAAC
Organism: Hybognathus amarus; assembly: GCA_030378365.1. Classification (NCBI taxonomy): domain Eukaryota; kingdom Metazoa; phylum Chordata; class Actinopteri; order Cypriniformes; family Leuciscidae; genus Hybognathus; species Hybognathus amarus. The sequence goes on from JAQIUQ010000528.1 coordinate 58,730, forward strand.
CAAGTAGTTCTTATTTTCAACACTACAATTTTTTATCAGCCATCGTTTGAGTGCTTATGAGGCGGCTGTCCCATACTTCACAGATCCCACTCCCCACATATCCTGTACCAATTCAAAACAATGCAAATATCCACAGAACTGTTTCTCGCTTTTGCATACCAGCATTCTCTCTCCCACACAGGAGGCATCTTCAGCCCACACTAATTGCAGTGTGTCATACGAGGTTCAGAAATGCCCCTCTCTAAACCCTCTCCAGCTCACACAGAAAAGAGCATCATGACTTCACTTTACAAATCATCCTCTCCCTCCTCCTCCTCTCCTCCTCTCCTCTCTCTCCTTGCATGTTCATGTCAATGTTGGACAGTTGTTATGGTCATCTGACAGATTTTTCTGTGGCAAGATGAATAATGTGCATAAATTAACCTTCAATTATTGTTAAATCAGTGCTTTATCTAGTTTTTACTAATTGTTAAGTGCACTGGTGGTGAATTAATCATATTGAATTTCTTAGTTTTTAAATAGAGAATTACTTTACCTAGCATCCAATAATCACTTTAGGGATAATCACTTTAGGGAAGTTCTGTAATAGGGGTTGTTTTCTTTGTGGACTTTGTTTTCTTTGTTTTCTCTGTTGCAAAGGGTAGTTGCATAGCCATGAGGTATGATTGGCCCATGATGATAAGATGAGATGGGAGGACTGTTACTGTTAACTCCTGGGCAAATATCCAAACTGATGGCAATTACCAGCAGACATTCTCCCTCCTTCATGCATTCTCCTTTTTAACTGCTTTTAGACAACTTTATACAAGCACCACAGCACAGAGCACACAACACACACACACACACACACACACACACACACACACACACACACACACATGCACATTTAGACACAATTTTTCACACACCCAGGATTTCTCTCACATTCTTTCTGCTATTGCTGTGTATTTATTTTTCTACCCTGAGATCAGGGCTCTTCAATTACTTTCCTTTGTGAGCCAGATTATCCAAATGGAAAATTTAGGGGAAAATGACTTTGAAAAACACAATTTTTTCAAATTATTATATCATAGCACTTTTATTTCAGTTTAGTCATGTTATTATCAAAAACAAAACTAAACCCTAATACTAATACAGTAAGTATATGTGTACTGTTTGTTGTGTGTGGCTATATATATATATATATATAAACTCACCTAAAGGATTATTAGGAACATCATACTAATACTGTGTTTGACCCCCCTTTGCCTTCAGAACTGCCTTAATACTATGTGGCATTGATTCAACAAGGTACTTAAAGCATTCTTTAGAAATGTTGGCCCGTATTAATAGGATAGCATCTTGCAGTTGATGGAGATTTGTGGGATGTAAATACAGGGCACGAAGCTCCCTTTCCACCACATCCAAAAGATGCTCTATTGGGTTGAGATCTGGTGACTGTGGGGACCATTTTAGTACAGTGAACTCATTGTCATGTTCAAGAAACCAATTTGAAATGATTCGAGCTTTGTGACATGGTGCATTATCCTGTCTATCCAGTCTTCAACTGTCCAATTTTGGTGAGCTCTTGCAAATTGTAGCCTCTTTTTCCTATTTGTAGTGGAGATGAGTGGTACCCGGTGGGATCATCTGCTGTTGTAGCCCATCCGCCTCAAGGTTGTGCGTGTTGTGCCTTCACAAATGCTTTGCTGCATACCTCGGTTGTAACAAATGGTTATTTCAGTCAACGTTGCTCTTCTATTAGCTTGAATCATCGGCCCATTCTCCTCTGACCTCTAGTGTCAACGAGGCATTTTCGCCCACAGGACTGTTGCATACTGGATGTTTTTCCCTTTTCACACCATTCTTTGTAAACCCTAGAAATGGTTGTGCGTAAAAATCCCAGTAACTGAGTCGATTGTGACATACTCAGACCGGCCCGTCTGGCACCAACAACCATGCCATGCTCACAATTGCTTAAATCACCTTTCTGTCCCATTCTGACATTCAGTTTGGAGTTCAGGAGATTGTCCTGACCTGGACCACACCCCTAAATGCCTTGAAGCAACTGCCATGTGATTTGATTAGATAATTGCATTAATGAGAAATTGAACACCTATCCTAATAATAATAGATCAAATTAAGTTCAGTGTATTTATATGTGTACTGTTTGTTGTGTGTGACTGTGTGTGTGTGTGTGTATATATATATATATATATATATACACATATGGACAGTACACAACACAAGCCATATGCAGAACCAACCAAACATAGGATGTATGCAGGTTCTTTGGCGTTTCCCGCTGTTTCTTTTTACGAGCGCTTTACTCAACATGAACAAATAAACAACAATGTAATGCTCAGTGTCAAAAGTAAGACTGGAGTGAGACTTAATCAAATCTGTGTGCTTGCGGAGTAGCTGTACTATGGCTATAGGATGTGCTCCAAATATAGCCTGGGAATTGTTGGCCACTCAATGTTTTTGATTTCATCACAGCTGACACATGAGTTGTATTTACTCTCATGTGTCAGGCAGCTCAGTCTTATTTAAATCAACCAAAAGGGCAACCAAAGGGCCCATAGGGCTACTTGGTTGACCAGTTCTTCAGTTCTTTCTCGTTTGCCTACTAGAGAGTATATTTGTTTTTATTGAAAATGTTTTAGTTTTAGTGGTCACTCAATGGATGTGCAGCTTCATACTACCGAACTACATTAAAACAATATTTTTCATAGGTTTAGTTTACCCAAAAATGTGGTCATAATTTTCTCACCCATATTTCATTCTAAACCGACCGTAAGACTTTTGTTCATCTTTGAAACACAAATGAAATATTTTTTATTGTGAATAAAAGGCTAAATTAAATCTCTTCATAATATAAAGCGATTGTCTCTTCAGAAAATTTAGACTAAACCAATCAATTCGTATAGATTTATGAATTCTTTATGAACTTTTTGAAAGCGTCAAAGTGTCATTTACTCAAAGGTGAACTAACTCTTTAACGTCCATACATATGTTTTTTGTTTAAATGTAGTCAAATGTATTTATATAGTGCTTTTCACAACACCTAAAAGCAGCTTTACGGAAAGTCATATTGTAGATTAGCAAAATTCTGGTTCACTTCGCGTATACACAGCAGGAGCCATCTTAAAAAATAGTCTCTAAGTTCGACCCCGAACGCTGTTCATACAGTTCTGAAGTTCGCTGAACTTCATACAGTTCAGCTCACTCAGCACGACGTTTGTGGTTTGACTTATCGAGACTTATCTTCATGGCTTCTGTCTGTATACGCGAAGTGAACTGTCTTTATAACGTATCTCTTCTTTTTATTAGCCCAACGGTTCACTGTTGTCGGAGTTCTCCTTTAAAAATGTTGTTTACTTTAGTTAACAATTTATGATTAAAACAAGAGCTACAAGAATCTGAAAAGGGCAAATAAGAAAGTAAATTAATTCTCTGTCTACGAAGCAAAGTGCAGTAGCAGAGTCTAGTATTACCAGGCTACATTACACCAGTAGGTAGTGACAAAATAAAAAAAAATAAAAAAATCTACTGGTCATTGAATCATTCATTTAAGAAATTGATTCAAAAACACAGATTAATTCAGTAATTAAACAAGTGAAGTATTTATGGGACTCATTAAATCATTAATTCAAAGAGTTTTTATTATTATTTATGAAGAATAATTAGCATTTTGAATAGACTTTAGCAATTACCATTTTGTCAGAACCTCTAGTAAAATTGCATGTTATTTTGTTTAGTTGTCTGTTCAGAATAATGGGGTAATCATGATCGAAACTTGAAAAAAAACGTGAAAAATTATATTAAATACTCAATTAAACTGTCTTTATAACGTATTCTTCTTATTAAACTGTCTGTACACTTACAAAGTTCTCAATGCTTTGTGTTGCATGTATGGACACTTATTATGTTACTGCGTTAGTGTGAGGCTATTTTGAGCCTTGTTAGTGGTATAAACTCAGCGATTTCTTTTGCTTAGTCAATGCCCCCAGTACTAGCATTATACGCTAAATGCTTTTAGAGATAAAACTCTTTACATTCGATTATCATGACAACAAATCTCAGAGAACGATCGACTAGGTACCGATGTTTTATTAGACCAAAAGGTTCATTGTTCGCCCGAGTTCTCCTTTAATTCTGGGTGAACTGTCCTATTTTTTATTTTTTTTACTTGGTCTTAAAGAGGCCTTTAAAAAAAATCTTAAATTTACTTTCATAAAAGCTGCAGAAACCCTGAAAATCTCAAGGAATCTGATGCCTTTATTAAATATAATCATTGTTGAAAAATAAGATTTTGTGTTTTACATATTCAAATTTAATCACTGGTCATTTAAGCAATGACGTTGAGAAATATAGTGTGTACTGTATGTGTGTGTTCTATTAAATATTGTTTAACTACAGATAGGAAGTATGACAAAGCCAGAGCTAGAGGGCCTTAGGATAGAGTGTGTAATGAATGAAGGGGTAGTGATGGAGAACAGTGACCCTCTCTAATTCAGCCCGACTCTAATCCATTCAGTCCTGCTCCACCCAGTGCTGCAGGCCTGAATCGGATTCCTCAGGCTCGTGTTGTCAGAGAGAAACAGAGTTTATATGGACTTTTCAGAGCATGAAAAACAGACCCGATTATCTTTAATGAAATGGTCTCTCTCTCTCTCTTCTGCTCTGTCCGGTCAGTGCTGAAGAGGGTGGTGAGGATACATGAGGCATATGACTGATTTCTGCTGCATGGCCAGCTTCTTAATTTATGTTTTGGTATGTGAAGTAAATTTCAACCATTTTGAAAAGCACTGATATATATTTCATGAAGAAACACACTTTTCTTGGTAGTCGTCCTAAATTTAGTTATTGTGTGGGACACTTATGATGACCTCATTTAGCATACACACCACATGCCATACAAAGACTCCCTCGGGTAATCGTTTCTTGAAACACTCAGTCGAGCCACTCTTAAAACACAGCTGAGTCTATGAAGAGGTCAGGTGAGGTCTCTTTCTTTCTCCCATTTTCTTCTTTGTCTTTCTGGGCAGCTCCAGGTAGTGACCTGTTTTTGAGAGGTCTAGCATCAGTTCCCGTCAGCTGCTCTTTATTCTTTAACATTGGGAACAGACTCAGAAGTCAGAGGTCACATATTCCCATCCTAACTATTTCTTGCTATATGTATTAAAGGGCACATATCATACAAAATCCACTTTTTTAGCCCTTAAATGCATTTTGTTGTATATTTTGAGTGTTTATTAGTACAGAAAAGATGAAATTATTCTCTTCAGGTGCTTCGTTTATATCTTTATATTCTGTTTTGGTAATATTTTTCAACCTGTTCAGATTTTTCTGTTGTCTATGACGTTTTTTGAACAATAACGTCACAGTATTTGCAGCGGAACTGACAAATAAGGACATCGACTACTGGTCCAACACTACGAGCAATCCGCCATTATTATTTCTCGCTCTGATTTTGTAGTCCAAGCTCAATGATGCAGAAGTTACGAGAGGGCTAGTCAAAATGTTCGGTTGTTGGATGTAGTGACCTGAAGCACTTCAAGGATCCCCACTTCAACAACCTCAGCCAGTATACAGAAGGGTTTGCCGACCGACTTCATCTGAATGAGGGGTAAATTCCTTCTATCATTTAGCTGCTGTGTTTTCTTATGCTTTCTAAACGTAAGTTATCATTTTATTATCAATACAGATTTTTAGTGGTAAGATCAGACCGCAGTCATTTATCTTGTCAGTGTGCTTGTTTTAACAAGAGAAATAGTTGACTCTCACTAATAACACAACATAGTTAACTTGCATACCACTGCCTCCATATGAAGACGTTGTTCTGCAGGTTCGTCGTCGTCATCTTTTTCAAATCGCTCGCTCTGGCTTGAATATGTAAGGCTTGGTGGACAAGTCTTCCATTGTTGACATTTTGTTAACGTGTGAATAAAAATGTTCTTTGAAGCTATAGTAATCGTGTCTCTTATCAAACTACAATAATGGTAGTTTGTACAATAATAATCAGAAAAGGGTAGAAAAGGAGCCTGTGGAGCTATAATAATGAGAAATTCAGACCCAAGCATTGCAGTTATGCTTTACATAGACCACAAATGTATGATTTATAAGTATAAATGAATGATTTAAAAGCATGATATATAATATTTAATTAGAGGGTTCTGAGATGCTGTTGAGAATGTGTTTTTTGCCCTTGTATGCATTTTCAGCTGTTAGACCGTTTTAGCTGAGAGAGGTGTGTACCTTTTCATACCCATTCAATTGAATTTGCAGCAGTTTAACTCCATATTAACTCCACTTATACATTACAACTACGTAAATAACGTGGCCAGGAATGCTGTGGAGTCTTCTTGACTCCCTTCTTAGGTTTGGCTTCAGGATATTGCATAAATGCTAATTGGCCATATGCTTACTAGTCCAAATGATGGGATTTTTTTCATAAAAGCGTGAAACTTGGTAGGCCTACAGCTTGTGGCCCTGAACATTTTCAGAAATGGAGCTATCGCAAAATGCCTCGTGACTGTCATGTTGGCCATTTTCGCCATAACTGAAATATGTATTTTGTATTATATCTCCTAAACCAAACAGGATAACACGGAAAATGCGATGTCGACCCCTATGTTTTGGTGGTCAAGGATTACAATATCACATACAACATAAACTGTTCAGGTGAATAGTTAATGGTGTTTTCAATGATGTTGTGAGAAGGATTACAATGAAATCGCAGTATTTGAGAATATCATCTTAAGCTGGGACCACACTTAATGATTTTTTAAATCTTATAATATTTTTGAAAACGTGAAAGACAAACATTTTGTTCCTCTAGTGACCAGGAAAGCACATCACACACTAACAGATTCCATTCACAGACAAGGCCACTTATCCTCAATGCTCTCCAGCCATTCATACTAACACCGTCTCATCCCAAGACGTCATACAACTGACGCTTTACCTTTAACGTCAGTTAGGTGACGGGGTAGGTTTAGGTCTGGGGTAGGGTTAGTAATTAGATAACGTCATCTAACCAACGTTTAAGGGGACCCTAAAAGGCGGATGTTGACGTATGGTCAAAAGCATCAGTTTTATGACGTCTTGGGATGAGACTGCGCTGTTCATACACATGACAACGGTGCCCTGGTGGCCTGAGAATGTAAAACCCAAAATAAGTTTCAAAATATGCCTTTCTCATCTCTGCGTTATCTTCAAAAATGTGAATCTGTGAAAATTGTGACTGCGTGAACATGATCATTAAGTGTCCACAGGCATGCACGTTTGAATGCACTCCAGCCATTCATACACCCTCAATGCACTCAAGTCGTTCACACACAAGAACGGTGCCCTGGTGGCCCGATAATTGTAAACCCCAAAATAGATTTCAAAGTGCAAGCTCTTGAAAATTAGTTTTGGAAAAAAAAATACCATTCTCATCTCTGTGTTAACTTCAAAAACGTGAAATTGTGAAAATGGTGATGGCATGCGCATTAGGTGTTCAGTCAACAGGCAGGCACATTTGAATAAGTATGTGTGTAGGCGCATAGTCTTTCTTTACAAAGTGCAGCACCTCAAAAGAACAGGGTACTTATGAGGAAATTGTTGGTCAAGCACTTGAGGTGGCACCAAATATCTCCAACAGACTGGGGTTTGATGGACCCAAGCGATTGGAGACCATTGTGGTCAACTTCCCACAGGCAAGCCAGTCCAGCCTTCAACTCTTTAGTTTTGACTGAAAGAAAGACTGCTGGGGGCATTGCAAATGCAAAAAAAGGCCTCCTTAAAGTGCACAGCTCTGTCACTGTGGAGGAGACTATGAAGGAGACAGAATAATAGGTTCAGCTACAACAAAACAATCAAACAAACATTTTTCTGAAATAGAAGAATTTTTATTTTAATAAAAAGTAAATCTTTGTGTTTGACAGATTCTTTTTAAGCTATTTTGCTATGGTTATATTGAATATTGTACTATTTAAAGTCACTGTATTGTCGAGATTAATTAACAAAATGATTAACCATTTTAAACTCTACACAACATGCATGCAACAGACACAGACTGTTCACCTTAACAGTTTATGATGTTGTATATTGTGTAGTGTATTTGGACTGTGTCAGTTTGGACTCATTCTATTCTATATGTGAAAATGCTTTTAACCCTTTGACTCTTGTCTGTAACACTCTCTTCTGAATCTGACACCACCGAGTTTGCGTTAAAATTGCCATTGACACCTTTACACACAGCCATGGGTTCGAGTCTTAAAGAAATCAGCATATCCTCAGAGCAATGCCAGGTGGCCAAGAAAAGTTCACTCCAAAAACACACACAGACAGACAGTGACAGGACAAAGAAAATGTTTCTCTCCCGAAATCCTCAAAGGAGATTGGCCGTTCACCCTAATAGAGGTGGAAACTTCGGTTTCCTCAAAAGGATGGAATGCCAGTTCCTCCTTCTCTTCAGTCCTTTTCACTTTTAAGATCTTCTCTTCAGTCTGTTAGTTTAGATTTTCTTTTGTTTCTCATTTCGTATTCTACTTTGTTCATTTCCACAGACTAGTAACATGAACTTAGCCTGAACTTAGCCTCCTCCGCACGCCGGAAGAGCCATAGAGAGCGTGCAACGCTCAGAAGGAACGAGCAAGTATTCATTTTATCGAGCTTTAATGCGTTTATTATTCGATATCTTGGTGTCTCTCAGTCTCAAGGTTCCTGTCTCTGCGATTTTGCCATACTGTTGACCACTTCCTTTTTCTTTCACTTTCATTTTCTTTTGGCGGTCATGAAGCCATTATAACTTTTTAAAGGTTCAATACCTAAGATTGGCATGTCGCTAGAGGGCGCTACATTCAAAACAACAACAACGGCTTTGCTTGATGACGGCGTGGAGGAACGCGGAATGATGGGAACTGTTGTTTTCAACTCCACCGTGGATAAATCAGTCAGACAGGAATCGAAAATTAGTTGTCATGGATGAGGTAAAGTTCGATTTCTATAAATGTTGCGTTTAATGACATGCTTGTTTTTCATTAAACTGAAATAGCCGCAAGAAAAGTCAGGTTTAAAAGTAAATTAGTTATCACAGATGTTACTGTACGAGTCACTGGACGAAGCTATGGTGGAGAGGGTTTGAAGTCAAATCGTTGCTAATGGATCCTGACGTCGCCCTATGCTGCAATATGCATTTAGTTTTGTATTCATTTACAGAAATCAGCTGCTTGAATGACAATTACTGATGTTATTAGATTTTTCAGGTGATATTCTCAATTCATTCAGTGAACAGATGTTCTGATGTAAAATTTTCAGACTGCAGACTCAGCAACGATTGTATTTAATTTTACAATCATAACATAGAACAGACATTATCTTCCTTTCATGATGAGAAAGTACGCGTCCGGTGTGCGATACTGGACTTTGTCCTAGACGTGGCGCGGCTCTTCTCGTCCGGTGTGCGATACTGGACTTTGTCCTAGACGTGGCGCGGCTCTCGTCGGTGTGCGACCCTCTTTACAGCCAACAGCTCACATTCCGAGAATAATTGAAAAGAATAATGCACCCGAATGTGCACCATTCCATTACAAATGCGCGAAACAAGCTGACGTTTGTTGCTTGATGAGACGCAAACGCACAACTACAACTTCCGCATTTATCCAGGACTACACGTAGTACGAGCGGAAACTGAGGTAACGCGGATATGACGCGATTGACTGGCGACTCCCAGCTCACCCCTGCTCACACGCCCCGTTTCCTTGGTTAAAATCTCAATTTACTCGCGATTTAAACATTGTTTGAAACATTTGGAATATTGTCAGTTATCATCTTAACTAAATATATAACACTGGCCTTGTGATTTTGGGATATTTTAATGCAAAAATCTTAGGTATTGAACCTTTAATGACAAATTCAGTTAGTACCACTGTAGTTGAGGTCACGAAAAATATTCATGACACAGTTATAGTGCCCTCATGACAGCCAATGTCAAAGCCAACCACATGACAGTTTAACTTAATTTTATGTCAAGGTGTCATAACAAAGACATCTAAAACAATGTCAATGTTTGCATTCAAAATGCCATTATTGAGCGAAAGACACTTAATGACAGTTTTCTTAAACATGCACAAACCCTACTTCATAATCAAGACATATGTCATGTCATGGTTATGAAGGTATCATGTCAGTCTTATGCACACCCCTTAAAAAGTAAAGTTTTACCAAAATCCCTCCAAATGACAGCGTTATGACACACTGGGCTGCTGAACTGTATCCAGACAACATTGCAGTGCTCATGCCAGCTGCAATTGTTACTAGTTAACGGTTGTAACAGCTTTCCTGCTCTGTGTGAAAAGGTGCAGACCTGACCTCCTCAGTGCTAACTGTCTGTGTCTGTGAGTGCTGAAACTGTAATTGGTCTTGAGCAGAAGTTTAATCAGCCAGCAGGGCGGGAAATACTGATCCTGCCAAGACTCTGAGACTTGTTAAACTCTGAACAGCCAGCAGCCATATCACCCTGTAGCTCAGTGGTTGCCCACTGAAGCTAAGCAGGGCTCAGTCTGATAGTACCTGGACCTCCTGAGAAAAACAAGATCTGCTGGAATAGGTGTTAGTGAGGCCTGCAGGGGGAGCTCACCCTGTGGTCTGTGTGGGTCCTAATGCCCAGCGTAGTGACCGGGACACTACACTGTCAAAACGCACCATTCATCGGATGGGATGTTAAACCGAGGTCCTGACTCTCTGTGGTCATTAAAAATCCCTTCAGTTCACCCCCAAATTTGCCCCTTGGCCTCTGTCCATCATGGCCTCCTAATCATATACTGATTGGCTTCATCACTGTCTCCTCTGCACTATTAAGCTGGCGTGCGTCTGGTGCAATATGTCTGCCGTAGCATCATCCAGGTAGATGCTGCCCTTTTGTGGTGGTTGAGGAGATTCCCCTACCATGTAAAGCACTTTGAGTACCCCAAAAAAGTGCTATGTAAATGTAACAAATTATTAATTGTTATAAACTCTCTGGTTGAATCCTAGCCTTAAGAGAATTTGACATGATTTTTTTTTTTATAATCACATTGGGAAATAAATGTTTTTCTCCAAAACACATTGGCCACAATTATTAGCACCCCTCAATTTCTTTTTTATATGAGTAAAATATTTCTGAAGTATGTTCCCATTAATATTTGCATTTTTAGCACACTAGGGTGACTAGGAGCATGACATTGTCTAGCTGACTTATTGTTTCACAGTATAAACATGAGGAAACACGAAAGCCAAATTCCATTAATCATCCATCAAAATGAGTAAAACCAAATAATATAGTTCCAATGTGCAACAAGATTATTGAGCTTCACAAAATATAAAGTGGCTGTAGAAAAACATTGAAAATTCCTATTTCCACCAACTAAAGATGTTACGAATCTGCCTGGAAGAGGACGTGTGTCTATATCGTCCTAATGCATGGCGAGGAGGAAAGTTTGAGTGGCCAAAGACTCTCCAAGGATCACAGATGAAGAATTGCAAAGATTAGTTAATTCTTGGGTCCGAAAGCCTCAATAAAACTCAAACAAACCCTTACATGACCACATGTTATTTGGGAGGGTTTCAAGAAAAATCCGCCTTGCTCATCCAAAATCAAACACGTCCAAAGTCAGACACGACTAGAACTTGAAAAGGGACCGGATGTTCTATGGTCAGATGAAACTTAAAAAATTGTTTTTTTGGCAGCAAACCCACCAGATGGTCTGGTGGATCAGATACATGGCATAATGGATTCTAGCAAATACTAACAGATACAAAATAATCAAAAGCTCTGCTGGAAATCTTGTAATGTGCCATGGTTGGATCATCCATCAGGACATAAAACAAACATCAAAATCAACACAAAATCTCTCACTGAGCACAAAATGAAGCTTCTGCCATGACCATCCCTGATGAGCGGGCTGAATTGAAGAGAAGCAGCACCAACATGGATGTGGGAATCTGAAGGATCTGGAGAGATTCTGTATGGAGGAATGGTCTCTGATCTCTCGTCAGGTGTTCTCCAAACTCATCAGGCATTATAGAAGAAGACTCACAGCTGTTATCTTGGCAAAAGGAGGTTGCAAAAGTATTTAATAAATTATGCATAATGTGTTTTGGAGAAAAGCTTTTATTTCGTAATGTTATTTACCCTCACTTTCAATTCTTTGGTGAATTTTTTGAATGGAATATCAAAGGTATAAACAATACAGATCTATTTTTACAGCCATCTTAGATCATATATACTGCTGCCTATGTCTACCTAAATTCTCCTCAAGCACTCGGCTCCCCCAAAAGGAGGGAATTTTTCAGGGCAATTTGTTGTGCCTCTATGAAGAAAACGATGGCCGTATAAAAGGTTTAGCTCATAACTGCACTGTGACAGATGATAAATACTTAATCCCTCATCATCGTCCTTGTGCTTTTTTGTTTTTGTTGATAAAATGGTCTCGTTATTGTAGTTAATTCTTGTAAACTCTGTTTGTTCCTCATCTGTTCCACGCCACTCCTCTAAACTGTCTATAAAACCATTTAACCGTAAAATGATTAATTATCTCTTTTGTTTTCTGAAGATGACTTTGTTGCAAACTAATGTGTTTTACGTGTCGGTCATATTAATTTCTTTTAGAGCAGTTTCTTTTGTGATTTGTCCTGTTGTTGACCTGCACTTTTTATGGTTAACTTACACTACTATGCAAAGTTTTGTGCTAAATAAGAAATGTTGCTTGAGCATCAAATCACCATATTAGAATGATTTCTGAAGCAGCATGCAGAATCGGACAGAATACACATGTTTCATTACTTGAGTAAAAGTACAGATACCTGTTCTTAAATTTTACTCAAGTACAAGTAAAAGTAATACATTCAGATGTCTGCTTAAGTAAAAGTACTGAAGTGCTTGTTTTTAAAAGAATATTGCATTACTACTGCCACAGTGCTTACATTCCAGAAACGTCCTACATGGAGTTATGAAATAACCATTATTATTACCTTGGAGATTGTAGAAAGAATTGAAGTTAAAATCAAGTCATTGTCTAGGCTAGGTACAGCCGGCAATTGGCGGGTGCATGTGGCTTATACTACTCAAACGTAACCGAGAATGTAAAAAGCTGCATTATCGCAGCTACCCAATAATTTAGTGCACTTTTCTGTAGCTAGTCGATTCTAGCTACAAGGACGTTTATTTTAATGTTGAAGGATGAATTTTTGTAGGCAGTTATGAAGTTCTGTTTTGGGAAACACAGCAAACACTTGAAGCAAAAACTAGAAAAATTGTTCTCAAAAATTGAAATAGTCTGGCAAGGTGGGCCACGGGTATTCGGATCCCTTTCCTTCATCCATTGTTTCATCCATGGTTTCATCTCTTATCTAAATCTGACCATGGAATTGACTTTGGCAGAAAGTTGATTGCTAATAGGCTGTCCCAATCAGTGGCACCTGCACAATCCAATCACGCTTGAGAGGAAACAACAAATTGAGGGTTTCCGAGATTTTTTTTTTCCTTTATTTTTAATTTTTTATTAGAAGTAATGGGTATTCATGGTTATGGATAGAAATGTAGTGGAGTAAAGAGAACAATATTTGCCTCTCAAGTAAAGTCATGAGTAAAGTCTTGAGTAAAGTACCCCCCAAAAATTATACTTGAGTAAAGTACACAGATCCCTCAAAAATGTACTTTACAAGAAATTGTTCTTTTCAAAAAAGTACTGTACAAGAAGTAAATGTACTCCGTTACTGTCCGGCTCTGGCAGCATGTGACACCTGAAGTAGTGGTTGCTGAAAATTCAGCTTGCCATCAGAGGAATAAATGACATGTTGAGATGTTAAATAGAAACTTGTTATTTTACATTTTAATGTTTCACAGTATTATTGTTTTTTTTACAGCTATCAAATTAATGCAGTCTTTGAAAGCATGAAAGAGAGAAGTATTTCAAATGATTGCCGACACAAAATGTTTAAATGGTAGTGTAAATTTTATGTCTTTTTATTTGCACACATTTTTGTTTTCCTATGACGTAGCACTCTTGGATGTGTTGTGTTGTATTTCAGGTTAGGTTCAGTGTAAAGTCCATATCATTCTGTTTCCCAAAGGGTCTTTTATAGTGAGGGAAGCTCTCCAGCTCATTAGACCATGGCTGTTAGAGCAGCTTCTGAAAGCCCTGTCTGATTTTGCACCTCAGCTTACTGCACCTGGGTGCTCTGTGAGCCGTAGATGGGCAGACAGCAGAGTGCAGGGGGAAACTGCGTAATAGATATCTATGTCTGCATTACGTCTCCTCGAGTTCAGGTCATAACAGGCAAATCTAATATGTTAGCCAGACCCAGGATCGACCCTCTTCTGGGAAATGGACCTCTAAGTGTACTGCTTGGCCAAAGCCTTCCCTCTTCCCTTCTGTAATTATGGTGACAAGGCTGAGCGATGGAGAGGACAGCCTGACATTTCATTGTTTACCTCAAAGAAGTTTTTTTGCAGGTAGAAACCGGTATTAAAATCAGTGGCGAGTGTGTTGTCTTATTTGCTAAGTGCCCAGAGTGTAATATGGTTTATTTAACCATTGATGGACTCTTGGCGGAAGAAGATGTCGCAGCTATATGGGATTCTGCAAGGCAAAGCTTAACTGCTTTTGTCCAGATCAGATGCATATGTTGAAACTTTCACCTATTTTTGGTCTATTATTTTCAATCTGCTGACTTCTAAACCTAATAAGAATATGCACTGTGGGTTTGATCTGTATGAGTAGGGTCCATGTTATTAATTTTTCTGTTCTGCTTTAGTGTTCAAGACTTTGCAGGGTTTGCATACTGAGATGCCACGTGAAACCACAACTAAACACAACAGTGTCTTTAGCTGAATGCTGTTAGATTATCTGCTGTTGTGGTCAGATAGTACACTACTGTTCAAAGGTTTGGGGTCGGTAAGCTTTATTAAAGGTGCTCTGAAGCAATGTCAGGTGACTTCTTGTTGACGTTTAAAAATATTTTCAAACAAAACGGAGGCTAGATAGACCCTCCCTCCTCTCATCTGCACTGACCCCCCAAACCCACCCCCAGGGCCTTCTTGTCAGTTATTGGCTGGAACAGTTTGTTATGTTTCGTGGAGCAGGTTGCCGCAGTTTGTTTTTGTTGCCATTTGTGGTAGCCTGGGTTGTCTGCATAGACCGTGTTTTTTTGTTTTTTTTTTACATTGTGTGTTCAGGGGACAGGCAGCTAGCGGATGGTGAGGAGATGTTTGCTGTATGTGACAAAAAATGTTTGGGCCTAAAAAACTGTGTGACATCACTTAGAGCACCTTTAATATCTTTATTTTATTTATTATTATTTGATTTATTATGAATAAAGTCTATTCTCTGCATTTTATTAGTAATAACAGTAATAGTGTGGAATTTTATTACTATTTAAAATATTCTATTTTAGAAACCATGATTTATTTAGAAACTCAAACATTTGAACAGTAGTATAAGGAATGTGCATAATCAACCTATTTACATGGAAATATTGACTGACTGAGAAATGTTTTAATTGCTGTATGAGTAATATATGACTGAATGTTTGTTTTTTGCGTGTTTTTTTTTCAAGGTGCTGTAATTGGGGATGGTCAATCTGCAGTAGCCAGCAACATCTGCTGAACACAACTTATCGTCTGCAGTGGTGGGACTTCACCAAATTCGACTTGCCTGAGATCAGTAATGGTGAGTGTTTGAAGGGATGTAACATAGCCATTAATGATAAAAACTACAAAAATATTGATATTGAGAAATATTGCTTATAAAAAAAATCAAGTTAAAAACAAGCAACCTATATGCACACATTATTATTCTTAGTAGTAGTATTTTTAATTAATGGAGTACATAGTTAAATCTATTGTAAAGTAGCCTAATATAATTATTTCTGTCCATTTTTTCAAGTTAAACCAAACTTTTATTTTGGCGTGTTGTCATGAATACCTTTGAGTTTCTTGTGCGTGTATGATACAGGGCTGCCTACTCTCACGCAATCTGAGTCGAAATTCTCACACTCTCACGCCACACCCCCATTTCTCACACTAAAGTGTTAAGCCTATCGGGTAAAATACCTGAAAGATGAGTTTATCTATAGATCCACCTGTTGAGTCACTCGTGATCGACCAAGTTTTACCCGTAAATTCGTTAAAATATCCTCTAATCTAGAGCGAGCGTGCATGCGAATACAGATGTTGAGCTCCTGAAGGGCGTGGACACAAAGCCAGGACTGGAGCCAAAGCACGTTTCTCTCTGCACTCTAAGTGTTCTGTTATCACTCCGCTTCCGTCCACTACGGGTTTTCCAGTCTCACTCACAGGAAAAAGATAATCTTATGTTTTATTTTTTATATATATGAAAAACTGCACCGTGTTCAATTAATTTTAAAAGTTAATCTTATGTTTTATTTTTTTTATATATCCCAAGCGTCTGAATTTATAATACTATATGTAATGGCTTGGAAAGTATTCTACACGTTTAATACATTTTCCAGCTGCCTTGCTTGCACAAGCAAGCACACCCAGGTAAAAAGTACAATTTTACAAATTCTATGAACATTTTCAGTTTGCCAACAGTTAATAATAATGAATATTATTATTATTATTATTATTATTATTATATATGACGCACGCGCATGACGGCAGAGAGGTAAGCGAGTGAAAGACCTTGAATGTCTTTCACAGCAACCCCCCCTTCCGATATTTATCCTTGTTTTCGCATTCGCAAATCTCCACCTCCAGCATCCTCACATGCAATAGCCTACTAGCCGAGACTCTTCTTTATGTGTACAGATGTGACGTAGTGACGCAAAGACATGCTTGAATCTCCCGTGGAAGTCCACCGGAATTAAAAACGTTATTACAAACGTACCGCTTTGAATCGAGCTAAGGCAAGCAGATAGTTTTTGAGGCTGGTTATGTATTTTCTCATATGCATTTTGGATATTTTTTAACCCCCCCAAAAAAGCTACAGACTGCAGCTTTAATTTTCTTTATTCCACACAAAAAACCTTTGAGCAAGTATCTACAGTTTTGTATTTGAACATTTTTTAATAAATAGAAAATGTGATTCCCTGAAATGTATTCTGATTGAATTGTGAAGTGTACACCCCTGTTTACAGTGGTGTATTCTGTGGCATTTTCCAGAAAGGCACGTGTTTTTTCTGAGATTTCATTTTTGCCATGTGCCCATCCACCTGAACAGAAACACAAAATGCTTCAAATTACCCACACTGTTGAAGAAATCATAGTGAGGGGAAAGGCTGTTCGTGATAGAGTAGCTGTAGAGAAAGGTAATAGTGAGCACTCCACTGAGCACAAGAAGTGCTGCTGATGGAGGGCAGATGCCATGGACTGGAGAGGAAATTTGGTCACATATTAGAGTTATTTTCTCTCCCGCCTCTCTCTTTCTTTCTCTGTCACGATAAGCATTACTGGAAGCTCTTGGTGATTACCCAGGGCTAATTACAAGATAGTAGAGTGATTCTTGTTATCTGGGCTTGATCTCACACCTGGCGGCACTTAGGCACTAACATCTGTTCAGCCTGTCAGAATCTTCAAGATCTCAGAAAACGAAGGTTAGCATCCCTCAGGGCATGTACACATAGCCAGATATACACAAGAAAATAAGTGCTATGAATGCTGTGTTTGTTGCAGTATGAAGGTAAAAAAAAAGAACAAAGTCAATCCCTTATAAGATTCAGTTTGACCTTCAGTTATCTCCTAACCCAGAGGTGCCAGACTTGCTGAGAATCTGTTGATGGATGAGGATGGAGAGTTTTATTTGTTTGTTCCCATTTAAAAAAAAATACTCAGATCTCCCAAAGACAGGGCAATGAAAACTGATATGGTTTTAGCAGCATTGTTGTCATAGTCTATAGTACTGTGTTGTAAAATAAAACATTAGGCAGAACAGCACAATGCATATGCAGACGTGCATTCCAGTGTCAGTCACATCCAGTTCAATCAGATGGACAAGTGACAAAAATGCTATTATTAACTAGATTAGTGGATGATACACATTGCTCTTTGTATTGTTATAAAATATATTAATAAAAAACAAGAAAACAAAAATCAAAAAGATAAATTATTTTAGATATAGCCAAGGCTACTATAAAATTGAGAGCAACATGTTTAAAATGTATAGCACATCTGTTTAAATGAGGTAGCAACATATGATAGATAGGACAGAACAAGAAAGGCTATTAATAATCTTTCATTGCGGCACTGCATTATGATATGAAAAGCTCCAATACTGTGTGGCACAAATCGCTTATGCGCATCCCGAGCGCAGAATGATGCGCTTGAAGCCACTTGGAGTTACAGCGTGCAGCGCATTCGAGTCCGCATTGAGAACAAAGCACAAAGGAAATACATACTGATGGACTGTATGTATGTACTTAATACAGTATCTATCTATGCAATAAGTCTATTGAGCCTTTCCTTTTAACAGTTTTAAATGTCAGTGACTGTGCACATGAAGAACAATTATAGACTAGAGCTCTGAACCTACTCTTGTGTTGTGATCTGAACCGGCAGTGTCCTGACACCCGGTAGAGAGTAACACGATTAAGCTACAGCAACAAAGTCCAACAAGATAAAGTTGCTTTATGCTAAAACCATCTTCTGAGACTTAGACCTTTATCTACAGATCAAGTATAATACTATTAACATTAACATCTTGAAGATAGTTAGAGAATGACTGACAGCTGCAGCGGAGGGAAAATTTACGTGATCTCGAATTTAATGACTTAAATATTAATTTCTTTCTCACATAATGGCTTCAGAACACGTATAATAGAGTGCACGAAAACTGTATGGTTCTTTAGAATGTTTCTGTGCCTTTTGTGGGGCTTAAAGGGACACTGTGTAGTTTTGTAGGTATTTTATTATCTGAAATCAATATTTTTATTCATAAATATGTCCTTAATGGTGTACAAATACCTCTGCAAAATATCTGACTTATCCCCGTAAATGAAGAATTTATTATCTTAATTATCATGGGACGGGTAGGTTCACGGAGGCTTCCATGTCATTCTCGCCATCTTGAAAAACTATAATAGCAGAGAGTGTCAAAAAGTACCACCAGCCAAACGCGTTTCCACAACGCGTTTTCGTTCAGACTCAGAGCTAGCGTCACGTGACTGAAAGCATCAGAAACGGAGGAGGAGAGCATTAGGCGCATTCGCGGCAAGTTTAGTTTAGTGCATTGCACTCCTATGTTTTTTTATTCTCTCTATTATTTGTAACGTTAATGGCTGGACCATACATACGCCGAGCCACAGGAGAAGACCTCGTCGCAAAAAAAGGCCAGACTTGAAAGAAAAAGGAAACGTGACCGGAGATTGCAAGAAAATGTCAGGATAAGTTAGCGTTTTCAAGGTGGAAAGAGCTAATGCAGCAGAAAGATTTCAAAAGAGACGCTGAAGTTGCCTGCTTTCTCCTCGACATGTAAGTTAATGTTACAGTCTTACTTAATTTTTTGTCATTGCTTGGTTGTGTATTTTATTATATAGACAGTATAACATTTATAGTTAAAGTTAAACAAACTCTTTGATTAATAGCAGCTGAGTAACGTTACTTTACTCAATAGCTGCCATTGTGAAGGTGCTAAAATCAAGGTTTGTAAGTTTACACTTTATAACCTATAAATTCATTAAGAATATAGAGATAATGTATTGTTTTTGCATTGTTTGCACACCTAAGGCTATTTCAAGATTTTAGTTTTCTGACATTTTATGTTATTTATCAATTATACTGTGACTCGCATCGAATAATGCAGACGCATACAGTAATTTTGTATGTAGCCTATGGCTATAGTTTCATTTGTGAACATTGGAGAGGGTCAATCCTACTTCTGATCGTCTCTTGTAGCTGCCGGGTATCTTTGTCGTCGTTGTGTTGACACTCGCGCTCCTCGTCCTCCATCTCCTCGCCTAGATCCACTGATCCACTGCCTCTCTGTCCTCTCCCTCTCCCTCTTCCTCTCCCTCTTCCTCTCCCTACTTCTGAATCATCCGATAATGATATCTAACAATCACGTAAGTCAGAAAATATAACGAATAAAGTCGGCATTACTACTAATTACAACAGTTCATGTTTTTCAGTGTCAGCAACTAATACTGTAGCATTCATTTGTTTGTTGTGTCACGTTGCGTTTTTTTTATTTTTTAATTACAAACCTGTTCATCTGGAGAGAAACTCGATGAAGTGTTACTACAAGACATCCTGCCATAGCATTTTTGGTACATAACGGCAACCGGAGATGCAGTACGCACTTGAAAAAGCGAGGCGCTGGAGAGCAAAATTCGTTTGAATGCAAAACACTTTTTAACCACTAGATGGGGGTAGATCCCACATAGTGTCCCTTTAACAAGAACACATAATAGTATATGCACAATATCGGATTCTGGATCGGCCTCATCCGGCAAAAATGGCAGTATCGGAGCTGACATCGATCCTGAGTATCGGATCGGCGCATCCCAATTAGGTGTTTGTTAAAGGTATTCAAACACTCAGAAATGTTTTGGAAATCCCCTTGGACACTGCTTGGATTGCAGAATCCCCGGTAGAGCTGGGTCATGTCAGCTGAGCAGAAAACTGACCCCCTGGTCCCCTCTTCAATTCCCAGCAGGCTGCTTTTGCTGCTCTACAGAGGCCTGAGTACATTCTTCTGTTCTCCCACAGTATACATTCCCTCTGGTACATCAGTGCTGTCTAATTACAAATACAAGAAATCCTTTATAGGCATTAGATGTCAAATAAACTGTTATTGATTCTGGAGCCCACTAGAAGTTCATGTATTGTGCAGTTAAACAGCTCATGCTCAATCTGTGGAACCTCATTGTTCTAGAAAACACTTAAGATTGAAAATTTTTCATTAGACATGCTCTTGCCATAGTTTTTAATTAAGTATGACTGGGCTTTTGAGAACATTTTACTTTGGTGGCCTATATGATTCTTTCCTCTATAATTATTTTAATGCAATCTGATTTAATTGTTAGAAAAGCACTTCATCTTCTTAGGAAATACTTGTACTTGTTTTAATTATGTGCTCTGGCTTAAATATTACAAATCAGTGTTATACAGTCATTAAGAACTTGTTTTCGATCCAAAAATTGTAGTACACATCTGTTAGAAATGCAGTGCACTTGTTAAAATAGCTTGTCAGACTTCAGGCTATAATCATTGGTGTAAATTGGACATATTTCAGATTTTTAGGCCATATGAGAAGTAATTATTTGCTCTGTAGATTATTGATGCTCTGCAGCTCAAATGTTGGCCGTAATAGAAGTTGATTTGAATCTAAGAGGCTTTTTCTCTTGTGTCCTTGTGATGACAGGAATTTAGTTGCAGGTCTTTGATCTAAACCTGGTAAAGACTTGAGGCCTGGGCAGTGTAATATAATGAAAACTCTCTGTTTAGAGGTTAAACACCAGGGTATTTGCCCATACCCTAACATCGTTTTCTGTGTGCTGCCTGCAATATTAACTTTATTTGAAAACAAATTTGTACCCAGAAGTGAGCTTTTTTGGGGTATGTCCTTGTGTAAAAATTGTATAAAATATATATACACCTAAATCCTTATTTCTCCCATCTCAGGGGAAAATAAGGGAATGAACCATGACCATTCAAAAATATGACTGGGTTTCTAAAGATACAAAGCTTAATGCAAATGGGTGAAGTGTCCCTTTAAAGGAGAACTCCGGCGAACAATGAACCTTTGGTCTAATAAAACATTGGTACCTAGTCAATCGTTCTCTGAGATTTGTTTTCATGATAATCGAATGTAAAGAGTTTTATCTCTAAAAACTGGTTAGCGTATAATGCTAGTACTGGGCATTGACTAAGTGAAAAGAAATCGCCAGTTTATATCACTAACAAGGCTCAAAATAGCCCCACACTAACATAGTAACATAATGAGTGTCCATACATGCAAAACGCAAGCATTGAGAACTTTGTAAGTGTACAGACTGTTTAATAAGAAAGATACGTTATAAAGACAGTTCACTTCATGTATACAGACAGGAGCCATCTTAGAATATAGTCTCAATAAGTTCGAACCACGAACGTCATGCTGAGTGAGCTGAACTGTATGAATGGCGTTCGGGGATCGACTTATCGAGACTATATTCTAAGATGGCTTCTGTCTGTATACATGAAGTGAACTGTCTTTATAACGTATCTTCTTATTAAACGGTCTGTACACTTACAAAGTTCTCAACGTTTTGCATGTATAGACACTCATTATGATTATGTTACTGCGTTAGTGTGAGGCTATTTTGAGCCTTGTTAGTGGTATAAACTAGCGATTCTTTTTACTTAGTCAATGCCCCCAGTGCTAGCATTATATATGCTAAACAGTTTTTAGAGATAAAACTCTACGTTCGATTATCATGAAAACAAATCTCAGAGAACGATTGACTAGGTACCAATGTTTTATTAGACCAAAGGTTCATTGTTCGCCGGAGTTCTCCTTTAAGAGTTAGTAGAAGAGTAAAGTAAAAATTAAAAAAATATATATTTCAGGTTATCTATTTTTTTATTAAGTATTTTGTATTTTTACATAACCTCACTGTATTAATTTATAATGTATCATTATTGCGTGATATTTGTGTCAATAGTCGTCAAGCACAGGTGACTCCGCGTCGTGGGAGGGGCCCCCAAATCTAATTCTGCTCAGGGCCCCCAAAATCTTCGGGCCGGCTCTGACAGGCACCTCCAAGGGGCGATAATGACATTGCTCAGCTGCAGGAGACATGACAGGTGAATTACTTGCCTGCTCATTGATTGATATCTCTGAGCAGTCAACCTACTCAGTAGCCCTGGGCACCTACCAGCCAGCCATCTCTCCACTCTCCGCTGAGAAGACAGCATTTTCTCCGAGAGATGCCTAGAGACTCTGGAACAAAACAAAGATCTGCCCAATTTTACTAAGATCTCTGGCAAAAACATCTGAGCATGGTGCGCCTTCAGCTGAGCAAGCTAATTATCTAACTTGAGCTTGAATTCGCCTTATTAACTACCCCTTTCTCAAGAGCCTTTCTGGTCAGCTCAGCCAAAGAGCAGAAGTATTAATGAGCTGACATGTTTCCATGCTCTCTGATGCATCTACTTCACGCTAATGTATGGCTTCAAGAAGCTGAAATTAACCGAGCATCTGAAGTTTAGACTGTGGAAGTGCTCTACATCAAAGTTAGCCATTATTTTAATATGAGAAGAGTGTGACTGGCTGCACAGAAGCTCTGGCAATGATACAAAGCATAAAATGTATTTTTTATCTGCAGGTTTGATAAGAAGTACACAAAACAAGTAAACCACTTATTGTCAGTATAATATAATACAAACTCTAGAGGTAGCAAAGGGGTATTCTATAAGCTAACATCTGTTCTAAAGTGTGTGGATATTTTTTCGTTCCAGTTTAGGGGATGCCCAAAGAGAGCTCTCTCACAGCTGACCTTTCTTTCTTCATCTTGGTGCAGTCTGCCTTTTGAGGTTTAAACCTGCCCTGGTGTCAGTTGGTATTGTTTACTGTAGTTCAACGGTGGAGATGCAGTTGTGGTGGTAAAAACAATGGCAAATATAATGATATTTAGATAAAACCCCAACAGTCCATTGTTGTGATTAATACAGAACAGCAAGACACATGCTTTAGGCTGTGTGTCCACCAAAGCCTTTTTATCCAGCTGAAAACGCTAGATGCTCTCCTGAAAACGCCTCAGCTGTGGGAGCTTGAGAGTGTTTTGGCAGCGCAGCATTTTTTCCATTGAGACGTTTAGTTGCTATGATACAGAATATCCGCAGCACAGTTTACTTCTAACTGATTTCGCAGATAATTTGTTTCATACTAAAAACAAATATTTTTCATCCATGTTGTTCGGTTAGCTCTGCTGGTTGATGTCATTGTACAGAAAGAATGTTGTGACAGTTGGTTGTGTAAAAAGTGGTTGGGTAAAAAGTGACAGTGATAAGTGATAATTTTTCAACACTCGACGACCATTAAAAATGTGGCGCTCCCATTGAAAACAATTGAAAACATAAGCCATTCGCGTGGAAAAAGCTTTGGTGGACACACAGCCTTAGTTTCATGAGGTCAGATCAAAGACTAAAGCTGTCTTTGTATCTCTGTGTTTATAAATATTAAAAGGGTCATCGGATAAAAAATTGTTTGTTTTCATATTAATGTGTGAGTGTGACTGTCTTTTACAGTGTGTGGATGTCAGGACGTGGTTACAACTACAGCCGCTTAATGTAGGAAAGCATGGCTTATTGTCAGAGGGTTGGTTGTATACTGTTACCCTAAGTTGTTGTGTCAATTTGTTTTCAAATAGGCCCAGGAAGAGATGGAATGACTTGAGTACCACTCAGATCATTAACGTCAAGTGAATTTATTTAGGACCGCTGTCTCTGCACACGTGCTTCAAATCATCAAAAATACTTAAAATAGACGGTAAAAAACATCAATAAAAGTGAGTAAAAAGGGTTAGGAGGTAAAAAGCATGGTATTTTACACAACCATTGAGGAATTTTAATCAAAGTGTGTTAGAAACTTTATTTCAAGACCTTAAAGAATCATACCAACTTGACTCCTTTAACTAGCTAGATTGTCACAGTTTTTTAGTTACCAGCTGAGACACTGATCAAATCCAGCTCTTGCTTCTGAGAGCTCTGGGAGCTCATATTGAGAAACCATTTTCTGTACTTTATCCTTCCAAAGTCAATAATGCCAGGAATCTGCTGTGGAGCATAAATCAGTGTTACTAAATATAAGCCATAACAACTGATTCATCATTTTAGCACCACTCTGCTCAGTAATGCGTAATTAAGAACGAAATAGTCGCAGAATTTGTTGGTGACTTCAGCAGAGAGCAAACATCGACATTACAATGCCCCCTTATTCTTTTCCTCTAGCAGCTATTCTCCTGTCCTCTAGTTTGTTACAGTGAAGATGCCTTGTGTACTTTCTGTTCTATATAAAGACAAAGTTTGTTCTATAAAAAATTGTTCTATATAGAGGATCAAGCCCTGTTTTTGCAGTTCCTGAAATCAATGTTTAGGATTTTCCTTCACTGATGTGCCTTCACTGAAATCACTGGATTTCTAAGGGCTATGAGGAATTTTGCTGTGATAGCAGCACACACTAGTTTTATTTTAATTAGGAGAGCTATGAGTCTATTTGAATCAAATTTGAAACAAATTTAATGCTTCGCTCTTGTTATTTTTCCACACAAAGTCCTTTCTCATTACAGCAAAGCAGGTATAGCAAGTCCTCATTCTGTGAATATATATATATACAGTGAGGAAAATAAGTATTTGAACAGCCTGCTATTTTGCAAGTTCTCCCACTTAGAAATCATGGAGGGGTCTGAAATTGTCATCGTAGGTGCATGTCCACTGTGAGAGACATAATCTAGAAAAAAATCCAAATAAGTATTTGAACACCTGAGAAAATCAATGTTAATATTTGATACAGTAGCCTTTGTTTGCAATTACAGAGGTCAAACGTTTCCTGTAGTTTTTTACCAGGTTTGCACACACTGCAGGAGGGAATTTGGCCCGCTCCTCTACACAGATCTTCTCTAGTTCAGTCAGGTTTCTGGGCTGTCGCTGAGAAACACAGAGTTTGAGCTCTCTCCAAAGATTCTCTATGGGCTATATGCACGCATAAGTTCCGCATTTGACACAAGGATGCTCTGCAGTTTCCGGTTGGGGAGATTTAAAGTGGAGGAAAACCGAGGAAAAAGGGATTATGGCAGAGTCTTCAAAATTTACTGTCCTCCCGTCTTTGAAACGAAACTTTCATGCGTTTAGATGTAATTTTATATATAGTTATGTTTATTTAATATAATTTAAAAAAGAAGCATAAACACAACAAGGGGGGTCTGTATTGTCTGTTTTTGTGACTAACGTTTCTTTAGTATAGCCATAGAGTATAAAATTCAACATAAATTCTTGGTATTGCATTGGACTCTACGATCGGCGGAAGTTATCGAGCATCCTTCACCAGAAATACCGAACCCATTGGGTTTAGGTCTGGAGACTGGCTGAGGCCACGCCAGAACCTTGATATGTTTCTTACAGAGCCACTCCTTGGTTATCCTGGCTGTGTGCTTCGGGTCATTGTCATGTTGGAAGACCCAGCCTCGACCCATCTTCAATGCTCTAACTAAGGGAAGGAGGTTGTTCCCCAAAATCTCGCAATACATGGCCCCAGTCATCCTCTTCTTAATACAGTGCAGTCGCCCTGTCCCATGTGCAGAAAATCACCCCAAAGCATGATGCTACCACCCGCATGCTTCACAGTAGGGATGGTGTTCTTGGGATCTGCTAACACTGACTAGCGCAATAACCCTAGCCTACCCCCTTCCTTCCCCCTATATTTTATTTTATTTTTATGTGTGCTGATTCACTCTCATACAGTTCTTCTAAATGCAAATTCGTTGTGTTTTAGTGTAACAAGATTATTTTTGTGACTTACGAAAAAGTAAAAGAAAGTAAAATCCCATATTAAATTCAGACTGTCATGGCAGGACTGATTGTAGAGTTAAGGTGCATTTTATGTTTCTGTAAATTCTCAGAAGTTGACTGCTGCAAAGGAAGTGAAATGGGTTGCATCTACATTAAACAGGGCCTGTAGTGTGAAATACTTGCAGTAGATGCTTCATTAAATATTGCCGCAATAGCATGTCTATGTTTAATGGAAAAACAACACAACATACTGTCTCATCTGTGGTAGCCAATATCTAGTGGTGACCTAGAGAAAAACAACATTGCTCTCCACAATACAGAAGAAAATTGGAAATGCTTGCTGGTAATTTGAGATGAACCACTGAATGGATGTTATTGCTGTGTAGTACAAGCCTGCATAATGCATCATTTGGCAATTCATGCATATCGTTTGTTGTCTTAAGTCCCGTTCACACCAACGCAAATGATCAGCAAGACAATTTCTGACCAGACCGGATAAATTAAAATGCAAATTCACTCTCTGGCTATAGATGGCACTTTAAAAAAGCAAATATTACCTGGTTATTCTGATTCAATGATCCATCACTTTTCTGGCAACCGGTTTTCAAAGAGAAGAAAAGTCAGTATTTAAATTTTTTTCAAAAAGCCGTTCAGATTTTTGTATTCATTACGGTGTTTATGAAATAACACCAAATACAAGAGTACAGAGACAAAAGAGCTAGTTACAGATTCTACCTCTGCTAGTCGCTGTTGCTTAAAAAATACTCCATTTGTGAGTGCCACCAAGTCGTGTTTCAGTCTAAACAGAGTCATTAACATCTGATCATTTTTGCACTTTTCCATTTGCTGTACATTATTTGTTATGAATGATTAGTTGTGTTAATATTTAAGAATGTGAACCAAGACCACTTGTGTTGGCCATGTACTGTATGTTTGGTTAGTGACCAGGCTAGTAACCAAAATGTTGTAGGTTCAAATCAATGATCCATCACCAGACACTCAAGCCCATGCTACTGCAGGGGATTGTCCCTATAACAAATGTACTGGAAGTCGTCTTGAGTAAAAGGATCTACAAAAAGCCAAATTAATTTGAGTACCTGGCTTAAGTGCCCAATGTTTTTTTGGAATGCGTGGCTGGACTTTTAGTGTGATTTTTTATCTCATTTCTTAAAGTTGTCATGTAATGTAATTTTCATGCTAGTTAATTTGATTCATTTGGGTCTAAATGAAAAGTTTTTAACACACTTTCTCATTAGTATTAGAAAAAAACACAAATTTTACCTGGTCAAAAACAGCTCTGTTTTCAGCACGCCGTTTCAGTGCATATGCCTTTAATGAGCTTCAGTCACTCCGCCACTCTGTTCTGCGGGCGTTTTGACATAACGCACATGGAGTGATGCCTTGACAACAGTTGAGGGTATATTTTGGAGAATGAATGGCAGCGGGAGACTCTGAGGACACATCTGTGCAACCATATCTATTTGAACCTGAGTCGGACCCAGAACAAGATGACAGCCACAAAGAAGTTTGACAATTAAACGTACAGTCTGTAATTTTTGGCCACCAGGGGGCACTCGATCGAAATAATAACAAAAGATGTACTTTGATGACGTCGGGAAAGAGTATGGGCTCACGGGAGTTGTTGTCGCTGTCCCTGACAACCAGCCCTTCGAGGGAGAGAGAAAGAGAGCGCGAGCGAACACATCGGAACTGTCATTCCCTTCATTCCTCACTCATTCTAACTATGTATTTTTGACAATCACGTCGTTTTCGAACAGAGATATAAATGAATTATCAGACCCTATTAAATCAATATTCCATCTAGCTAGTATTAATAGAAGTTTAAAAAACACGTCTTTAAAAAGTTTAAAAATCACCTTTTGTTAATAAAATAATTACGTTTATACTATGAGATCGAACAAGACAACGTTAGTGAACTGCATATGAAGCTACTTTCTCCAGCTTAATTTAGAAGTTAGAACAAATTTTACTTTACATTATAGCTACTATACATGAGAGCTAGCCCGTCTGCGTTTCACACATGACGTAATTTCACAAAATATACGGATAGATATAGTTAATTGAATGGGTGCTTACCTGTTTATTAGAATGCAAGCGAGATCGGCATCTCTCTGTTGCCTATAGGCCTATTTATCTTGTCAAAGCTCTCTCCATTTTAAAATTCAACCCCACTGTTTGACGTGTCATGCTTCTTCTCCTGTCTCAAATCCTTCTCGGGTTATTTTTTTCACCTGCACGTTTGCTAGGTTGACCATATTTTGATTACCAAAAACCAGGACACTCGGTCAGCAGTTTTTTTGAAAACCAGGACATTTTCATCACTTTATAAATACAGTCAGGACGGCCAGGATAGAACGTGAAAGCAGGACATGTCAGGACTGTTGGTCACCCTAACGTCTGGGCTTTGAGCTAGCTCCAGCAGCAGAACGTGCAGGCAAAGCGTAATCGTGGTCCATAAATATCCTGTAATCTAGAGCGAGCATGTTTAGCTCCTGAACTGCGCACGCGCACGCGCACAATGTCAGAGTGATAAGCTAGCAAGAGATCTTGCGCGTGCAGCCAAACCCCCTCAAGTTTGTTGCAGGTGCAAAATGATACTAGCTTATACTTTTTTCTTCGTCGTCATTTTCTTTTGCGTTTATTGCGGTAGTCCGGTGTTCCCCTTTGTGTTTGGTGGTTTCGCTGGGTTCTGCATGAAGTTAGAGAAAATAGTGGAGTCAAAGGTTACATGACGTCATAGACGGGCGATAAAGCGGAAATAAAGAAACGGCCCGTGTCTTCGAATTAAACTATACATTTCTCCAGTTTTGAAAGTTGGTGGAAACTGTGTGGATAATGTAAGTACATATCTAATAGAAATATATAACATAGATACAGTTATTTTTGCTATTTTTAAAGCAGAAAAAATACATATTATGCCTTTAAGGCTTGAACAGGACGATTCTGAATGGTTGATTAACATTATGTCACTTTGATTTATCTTTGTGTACTGGCAGGGTGACGTTAGAGTAACTTTAGTGAGATGTATAAATGCTATGTGTTTACTGATGTATCTGTACTCAGTTTGTAATAACACAATGACCATAACGCGTTGTTCATTATAAACGTGGGATTATGAATTATATTGAAAACATTGTACATAGAAAACATGCCGCTGATGTACACTGAGTGTAAACCTCAGCTGCATTTATCGTGAAGCGTGCTGAGTCGATTTGCAAAGATTATTATAAAGGTTAATACAATTTTACCCTCACTTCTTCTGGAGGTGCAGCAGGGACATGAATAGATACTTGAAAAAGTTCATGTACCAAATATGACCCCTTTAAAACCATCTTGCATGTAAATATTTGAGCAACTTCTGCACTCTGGTGATTAACCTCAAATCTGTCAACTTTATTATTTCTTTGTCATTCTTCAGTATTTATACTTTTTTCTAGTGTTCAGGTGCAGTGATCGTAATTCGACACCTGAACTGATGACTGTGGTTTTTTGTTGTTTATGAGAAGATGGAAGAAGGATGTGTTTTATATGAATGTTTGTGTACTTACTATTTGTTGACCTTGAAACTAAAATATTCTGGATGTTTTTTTTTCTATTGATGTGGTAATCCACTGCTTCTTTGAATCGGTCAGACATATCAGAAATATTTCCCCATGCTCCTATACAGAAGTTATGACCAGGAAATCCCTGTCACTATCATCTTTTGTCTGTCAACTGCTTGATGACTTTGTGGTGTAGTTTCAGACAGAGTGGTTTAGCAGATGACAGAGAAGGTACAGTCTGGGTACATTGGCTAGGTCGATGGAATGGATCCAGTATAAATATGCCTGTAAAAGCATGATTTATTTCAGTTGTCCAGATGCTCTCTGTCCATAGCAGCTGGAGTCCTGAGCGCTTCATTTATCGTTCAGTGTCAGCCGCAAACCCAAACTAAATCCTAAAGAACATTTGTACACCCTTGTGTCCACAAAAATAGATGATTAAACCTGACTTTATCTCATATGGGAACGGTCTGTGCTTCCCTCTGTAGTGTCACTGGAATAGCCGTTACTTTACTTCAGCAAATATATTACTCGGATCCAGTAGGAGCTCTGTCTGATGAAGCCTTGAGCCACTTATCTATCTTGTGGACCTTATCCATCTTAATACACTTATCCATCTTGTGGAGCTTGTCCATCTAAATACACTTATCTATCTTGTGGATCCAGCAGTGTGGACAGACTCTCACCATTACACAACCTGCCCTTTGACCCTCTCCTGGTATAAGACAAGAGTTTTAATTTCATTTAGCTTTCATCATAGCAGAGGCATATGAGATGATACTTGATTTCTTTTATGTGCTTTAAACATGAATGGAAATAAAACTATTTAGCAGACGCAGACAGCAAGGGCTTTGATTGGTCAGATTATACATCATTTCATGAGTGTAGCTTTTCCGATTCCCCCCTCCCGCAATAGCGCTATTTTTAACATTTGCACCCTCGATACTGATAATTATAATACTCTTATAAAGAAAGTAAATAAAGAATTAAACTAAAAAATAAACTGTTGTTTTTTATTTCATTGTTAATATATATGTCTATATTCTTTTATTTCTTTTTTGCTCGCAATAAACTTCAATCAATCAATAAATCAACATTTGTTTTGAAACAAGTTTGTTGTTTATTTTCAACAATGTTCACGGTTACATCATTGATAATACAGTACTAACCAAGTCTGCATGCCACGGGACACTACATTATCCTGCCATGGCACAGTTCCATGTGTGAGTATCTTCTATCCTAGTAAAACTATCCT
Organism: Hybognathus amarus; assembly: GCA_030378365.1. Lineage (NCBI taxonomy): Eukaryota > Metazoa > Chordata > Actinopteri > Cypriniformes > Leuciscidae > Hybognathus > Hybognathus amarus. The sequence goes on from JAQIUQ010000528.1 coordinate 90,003, forward strand.
ACTAAAAATCCTTCAAGTCATTCTGAACAGCTATGGCAGCTCGGGTGGAACGAGCCCTAGACATCTGTGTTGGTTCTATGGAGACAAAGTTTGTGTTGTCTTTTGTTGTTCAGCGTCGATTAGCTCCGATTATTAGCTCTAGCTGAAACAACATTCTCTCTTTCGCTCGCGACGCACAGAACCAAAACAAACTAGCAAAGAGATTCACGAACCACACACTCCCTAGCGTTCTGGCAGTGGAAATGCAGCGCGATGCACCACAACCTCACGCAGAAGCATAAAACGGCCACGCGCGTAGTAGTGATGACGTAGCTACGCAGTGGAGTTGACGCAGAAGCATAATGAGGCCTTCAGAGTATTACCGCCCCTGCCGTATAAGATAGATGTGCTGATATAGCCGGAGCGCGCTCATTATCTTATACGGTAAGTGGCCAGTTAATACTCCTAGCAGTGAGCAGCCGGTAACAAGAAGTAGTCGAAGAGAACGTACGTCATCTCAGTTCTCGACGCATGCGCCCATTAAGGAAGTAATGGAATAGTCGAAATAAAGTCATTATTTATGTTTTTTCGCACAGAAAAGTATTCTCATCGCTTAGATGAACTTATAATTGAGCCGCTCTAGGCACATGGAATATTTAAACATTTTCTTTAATGACTTTATGGGCCGTCAAGAGCCAGTCCCTTAGGCAGTCTATGGAGGAGTGATCGACCTCTCAGATTAAATCAAAAATATCTTAATCTGTGTTCCGAAGATGAACGAAGGTCTTACGGGGTTGGGTACAGCATGGGGGTGAGTAATTAATGACTTAATTTTCATTTTTGGGTGAACTAACCCTTTAAGTCTTTAAGAGGAAGGTTGTCTCCCTGAGCCAGTTTTCTACACTATCTGTTCTGCTGTATGTAAGAATTTATTATTTATTTATTAGTATTTTCGTATGTGTGTATTTTATCATGAACTGATTTCCCTCTTCCTGTCTTCCTGCTCCTGTTGGCCAGTTGTGTGTGTGTTCCTGCCCGACAGCAGCCTCATAACTGCAATAAATTACTGCTCTGTTTAATTAACACACTCGTGCTTAAATCTTCTCTGCTGTCCTCTCAGACTCTCTTGACCTTACTCAGTGAACACATGTGCGCAGACACACACAGTGGGTGATTAAAACATCCATCTTTCTAAATGGGCATAATGACTCTTTCACCTGCCAAAACTCACCTGCTCTTGTTTATCCATGTTTTCCAGTGTCGTCCGCAGCACGCACACTCACTCTCCGGGGAAATGACAAACACTTCAATCACACGCTCACATTCTAAAACACAAATAGCCCTAATTACACCTCCCACACACAAGCACCTGACGCTTTATTCAGAGACCTCTGCTCAATGACATCCATTGATGTATGAGACCAGAGCAGTGCGTTTATTGTTCCAGTAATGCTTGGAATACGTTGCTTCATCTGAGCAATTGTTTTGAATCAACTGTCTGTTTTGTAATATCCCTGTGTTTACACAGAGTTTGTTTTTGCATTATACTACCATTCTCTGTGTTGAGAGATAGCTTCATCGGATGCAAATTGCCATGGAAACAGTAAAGGATTATACTATGTGTATAACAGAAAATGAAAACAGAAATCAAATTTAATTTTGGAGTTGACATGTGGTTCCCAGAGCAGGAAAACAAAATCGCTGCCTCCTCGGCAGTCGGCAGAATAGTAGCCCTAGATGCAGTGTGTGTGTGTGTGTGTGGAATGGAGAAATAGAGAAGGGTACATACAGATGTCTCTCTCCTGCCACTCTGCCTTTCTTATTCATGAGTGTGGGCTGTCTGTACCGTTGCTAAATCACTTTTATTGGGGCTCAACTTATAGTAGTTCTGCAGTTTCTGCTAATTTAGCAAAAAGATTTTTACACAGAGTTCTGCTTTTTTTGTTTGTTTTGTTTTTCATCGACCACTCCAAGCTAAATTAAGTATGTATGAGATGATTTGGACTATTTGGACTAATGTATGAGATGATTTGGATGCATGATACTTTGGTAATTAAATTGGTATTGGGTTATAAGTGTGATATATTATAGCTAATTAGTTCATATTCAAATGATAATGGGATTGCACATTGTTTCTAGTTGGCCTACCTATTCTTAAACAAAAATCAGATTAGGGTGACCATCTGCTTGTTGCTCTTTTGCAGGTCAGCAGACGTGATTTTGTGGGACAGTGGAGGGCACGTAGGAGAGTGATAATAGGTTTATGGAAATATTGATTTATGAACTAAAATAATATAGATTAAATTGAAATGCTGGACAGGATGCAAGATGAAGCCAATTTTGCAACTATGAAATGTCGCAAACATGTTATTCTGCTTTTAGTTTCCGCATTTAACTTTATAACAATTATATTTTCCATTTAAAAAAAATAGATTGTTTTCTAGTTTTAACTATTTTGAAATTAAAGCATTTTTTCACTTCCTCTGTCTTCTGAAGCATGTAGAGATTTAGACTTTTAGTTTTCAGTCTTTAGATTAATATCTAAAATTGGACAAATATACATTATCATGACCAGACACATTTTACAAATCGATCCACACCTAATTTCAACTCTTGTGTCTGATTTCTTTTTAGCTTCTGTTAACGTGTTGGTGCCCAACTGTAAGATCTACAATGATGCGAGCTGTGACATCTCAGCAGACGGGCAGCTGCTGGCTGTATTCATTCCCAGCAGTCAGAGGGGTTTCCCTGATGAGGGCATTTTGGCTGTGTACTCCCTCGCCCCGCACAACCTGGGAGAGATGCTCTACTCCAAGAGATTTGGTGAGTAACCCTGAGACATAAACTGCTTGACCTGACAACGGCTGTTGTTTTGTACACTAATCTACACTATCGTAATGTTGCTGTGGGACGATGTGAGAGATACACCTATAAAATTCAATATATTAAATATTATCATTATTATAGTACAAAAATAAAACATAATTTTAGGTTTAGGTTTAGAACCTAAATTAAATATTAAATATTATTTAATTACTATTAAATATTTTTTTTAATATTTCATATTGCACAACCATAACTGGCCAACAAAAAAGTCTAAAAATAAAGTATGCTTAAATGTACAAAAAATGAATGAATAATAATAAAAAAATATACATACCCTCTTTGTAGTGAAAATTAAAATGATAAACAGTTTAACAAGAAGTGCCCCCAGAACCCGAATTCCCAGAATGTTCCCTGCAGGTTATTTTTTTATTTTATTTGTTTAATTAATTAAAACGTTGCAGATGATACCAATAGGCTACAGAGATTATTCTAATGCTGAAATTTGTAATTTATTTATAAACAAACTGTATAATGCTCGGACACACTCTATCTCGCGCATTGTCGAGACACGGCTCAGCGGCGTTCGCTTCAGCGCGCGTCCAGTGCGGCGCCTTATAAACACACACACGCACAACACCAGAGAAAAACTTTGCAGGTCCTATGGCAGGAAAGCCTACTCAGATGGAAACCGCTTTAGTGAGCTCAATTAGGCTGCTAGTAACGCCACATTTTATTGTCATAAACAGTAATTTGTAACTCATTACTGAAAAAGATAACATTAAATTACAAGATAACAAGATATTTATAACGCCGTTATTCCCATCACTCATGGTTATTAGGGTTTAATACACTGAGCCATCAGAACTAAAATTATTTTAAACTTCATCTTAATTAAATCAAATTCAAAGGGACACAGCTTTTCAGTATTGTGCTCTCACTTTCCCTCTAATTGGTTGAACAGACAGCAGTGATGGAGCTCTTTCAGAGGCAGCTTTAATTAGATAGTCCCCATTTAAATGCGAAATGAAGGCTGGGGTGGGACCAGGCTGCTAATGGAAACCAATGATGAGGAGGTATGAGTCCTGCTTGTTTTAGATTAAGCTGATTTGAAACGCTGTTCTCCCTCTCTCTGCAGCTTGATCGTCCCCATCGGCTGTACAGGTCTCAAAGAACTATCATTGATCCTATCCAGTAACAGTGAATTAATGAAAGCAATCAACCAGGAAGCCTCAATAATAAACCACTTCGTTTTCATTTGCTCACATCGCCAGCACTCTTTGGCTCTCTAGCTCATGCACATGCCAAGCAAGACTGATTTCTAAAGTTAAAATGGCTACAAAATTCAATTACGTTTTTAAGATGAGAAAATTATATCAGCTATAATTACGGTCTGAGCAGGTACTTAGGTGTGAACGTTTCTAATTCCATGCTTTAAAAGTCTGAATGCTCTGGTTATAACATTTACAGCAATTAATAATGTGCAAAATGAATGTTTTAGTATTAATAGTTTCAAAATGCATTTCCTGGATTTTCATAATTTTAGTTTAGTTTTTACATCAGGCTTACAGCTATGATTTTACTTTTTTTTTTTTAAGTTTTTTACTTAGTTATTGTTATAGTTTAAATACTGCTCGCCCAGCTCACTCTTTATTAGTTTATTGTATTGTTGGTTTAGCAAAAAAATGTAAGACCAAATATTCCTAGACCCATTCTTGTTGAATGTATTACTACATAATAATACATAATTGTGCTAATTTTGCATTTGTTTAGCTTAGACTGGAGTTTTAAGTCGATGTTTCTGTATTACATTGTCTCTGTCTCTGTTTGTCATGATACAGCTGTGAATAACTGCACTGTGTGTTTGTCATAGGTCCAAATGCCATCTCTGTCAGTTTGTCTCCGATGGGTCGTTCACGTGATGGTGGCTCTGGCATCTCGGCGCATCCTGCTGCATCAGATCACCGATCACATGGTGGCGCAGGTCTTCAGACTGCAGCAGCCCCACGGAGGAGAGCGTCCATGAGGGTACGTCACTTCTGACCTCACGTCTTCTTTAGAGACTGCCACTGCTCTCAATACTCAATGAAATAAAAAACAAAGAAAACTACTATTTGCTTTAAAACAAATTGCCTTCCTATGTAGGTTGTGCACTTTTCTGTCAGTCTATTCAGTGTAATAAAATAATAAAGGCAAAAAAAAAACCTTGCCTTGGCAAGAAGACAACACCACAAAATGATATGACAATATACAGTATCAGTCAAGAAACATATTGACACAGCATTCAGGCAAATTGCATTTCATCAATAAAATTAGACAAAATGAAGACATAACTGGGAACTTTTAAGAAACTGTTTAAGATGCTTTTTAAATGTGCAATAAGTGGGACATTCTCTAATGTTTGCTGGGAGGCTGTGTGTGTGTGTGTGTGTATATATACACTCACCGGCCACTTTATCAGGTACGCCATGCTCAGTAACGGGTTGGACCCCTTTTGCCTTCAAAACTGCCTCAATTCTTCGTGGCATAGATTCGACAAGGTGCTGGAAGCATTCCTCAGGGAGTTTGGTCCATATTGACATGATGGCATCACACAGTTGCCGCAATTACTGTCGGCTGCACCCATCCATGCAATGCGAATCTCCCGTTCCACCACATCCCAAAGATGCTCTATTGGGATTGAGATCTGGTGACTGTGGAGGCCATTTGAGTACAGCGAACTCATTGTCATGTTCAAGAAACCAGTCTGAGATGATTCCAGCTTTATGACATGGCGCATTATCCTGCTGAAAGTAGCCATCAGAAGTTGGGTACATTGTGGTCATAAAGGGATGGACATGGTCAGCAACAATACTCAGGTAGGCTGTGGCGTTGCAACGATGCTCAATTGGTACCAAGGGGCCCAAAGAGTGCCAAGAAAATATTCCCCACACCATGACACCACCACCACCAGCCTGAACCGTTGATACAAGGCAGGATGGATCCATGCTTTCATGTTGTAGACGCCAAATTCTGACCCTACCATCCGAATGTCGCAGCAGAAATCGGAGCTCATCAGACCAGGCAACGTTTTCCAATCTTCTATTGTCCAATTTCGATGAGCTTGTGCAAATTGTAACCTCAGTTTCCTGTTCTTAGCTGAAAGGAGTGGCACCCGGTGTGGTCTTCTGCTGCTGTAGCCCATCTGCCTCAAAGTTTCGACGTACTGTGCGTTCAGAGATGCTCTTCTGCCCACCTTGGTTGTAACGGGTGGTTATTTGAGTCACTGTTGCCCTTCTATCAGCTCGAACCAGTCTGGCCATTCTCCTCTGACCTCTGGCATCAACAAGGCATTTCCGCCACAGAACTGTGCTCAGCTCACTGGATGTTTTTTCTTTTCGGACCATTCTCTGTAAACCCCTAGAGATGGTTGTGAGTGAAAATCCCAGTAGATTAGCAGTTTCTGAAAATACTCAGACCAGCCCTTCTGGCACCAACAATCAGTGCCACGTTCAAAGTCACTCAAATCACCTTTCTTCCCCATACTGATGCTCGGTTTGAACTATATATATATATATATATATATATATATATATATATATATATATATGTATGGGTGTAACGGTACATGTATTCTGCATTGTACCCGTCTTTCAGTTACACAGACTTACGGATTCGGTGCGCAGACAAACCGAACGATTGCTTGGACCATTTTTCCTGCTGGCAAAATTCGTGCTGGCGCGGCCAACACAGCGTTGCGGCAACATCAAATGGCAAGCGTAATGAAGGCAGAGACGAAACTGCGCTACTCGTTATGTGCCATCACGAATCGTTTATCAGTTCAACCAGCAACATCTGTGCAGCGCGAGCCGATCTCGATCAAGCAACACTGTTACTACACAGCGCTAAGAGATCTGAGTAAAGAGACATTTGAATTCACCACTGAGGTAATAACTCAGAGGTCGACCGATATATGGATTTTGCCAATCACGATAGCTAGGTTGGGCTGTACTTGCCGATAGACCGATTAATCAACCGAAAGTTTTTAAAATTGATACTGGATAAAAACAAACATAACACTCCAAGTAAAACAGTGCTGAACTTTATTATAAAAATACTGTATTTTTAAAAAAAACTGTATGATCCATGAAAACATGTCGAATAAAAGGCATTCTTTCCAAAAAACAATAAAAATACTGTATTTTTAAAAAAACTGTATGATCCATGAAAACATGTCAATAAAAGGCATTCTTTCCAAACAAACAAAAAAATAATACTCTAAATAACAAATTAAACATTCCAAATGTAACTGTTTAACTGTTCTTTTAACCTTAGTTAATACCATTGATCAGCCATTCCAACGTGGATGTCTTTTTCACTAATAAACAAACATTGTTATGTTGTTTTGATTGATACTGTGAAGCTGCTTTGTCCAGCTCTGTGATCTGTGTTGTGAAAAGCGCTATATCAATATACTTGACTTGACTAATGTTACATATGGAATTTTATTGTGAGTTATTTTTTAAATATGGCCAACTTTAAATATCTACAAAGCAAGAGCATTGAAATTACATAAATATTACATGTATAGTCTCACACATTTGCTTCTTATTTTATATAACTTAATGAATATTTAATAAAGAATAAATATGTATTAAAGTGATGGTGAAAAAAGAGACCGAAGTTGGAATGCTTCTCTGATCGTTTGTTTTTGTCGGGTGTATGAACATATCAGTTTGCTATGATGCGTTCTCTAGCTTATATGTAACGTCGCTGCATAATGAATGCATACAAAGTGACCAGATGGATATAAACTGGGAATGGTGAAATGCTTTCAAGTTCTTCACTCATCTTTTTCCAGCACTTCAAAATTCAAATATTATATAAATAAATATATATTTACATGTTATTTTTAATGTGATGACCAAAACATTATTTGTTCATCCTTCAAAGATGACCTCCATTTATAAACCTGAAAGTTTCAAGATCTAGTAAAACTCACACTTATTTTAAAAATATTTTTTCCTCTAAACAAATAGGAAATTATTTCTCTGGCATTCTTTATTTTTGCTGGAATACGAAACGCACCAAACCGTGACATTAAAAACCGAGGTATTCCCGAGTACGTTACACACCCTATATATATATATATATGTATATACATACACTGATATATATATATATATATATATATATATATATATATGTGTCTGTGTGTGTGTGTGTGTGTGTGTGTGTTATTTTTTCAATTAAACAAAAAATTTGACTATCCATTATGGTGGAGATTCCAGATGAGCCACAAAACCCATTTACTTTTTTACTTTAGTCATTTTAGTTATTCTTTACACAACATTTGATTATTGTGAAGCTTGGTTATTATTGGTGGACTGCCGCTGCCCTATGTAGATCAGCTCTATGTGCTCTCTTCAGCAGAGGGGGAGCCTGGGGTTTAGAAGAGCCTTTGAGTAGGGAACACCTGACCTTAGAATACGCTCTCTGGGAAATAGAGAGGGAGAAGAGAAGTGGGAAAACTGTATTTGTGTGGAGCGAAGGGCATAAATGGAAATATCTACATGGTTGACTTTTGTTTTTGTAAGCTGTGCTCACGGCAGGATTCTGAACGTGGATTAATTTGAGAGCGATGAGCAGGAGAGCTTCATTTTTATCCTTGTTCAGTCTCCAAACATACAACACCAAATCTCTCAGCAGAGTTTGGAAAGCCGTTCAGTGAGCGCTTGTTGGTTTTCATGGGTGTTTGGTGTTATTTCACCAGCACTCCCCACTTTAGTCTCTTTGTGTTTCATGCTGAGCCTAATTTGTATGATAAATTTGAAGCTTCCTCTTCATCAGGCTTACATTAATGTCTTTGTGTTTATCAGAAACTGTGATGCATTAAAAGAAGTTAGTACCCTTTATATTGCTGCTAGAGCTGTGTTTAGAATATGATCCATACATTACTTCAGTCTCTCTTAATGACACTCAGGGACTCTTTCTCAGCTCTAATGGTTATTGTATATCACTACCAAAGGTAATGTAATGAAATGGACAATGCAATAGTGTTATGTTATGTCTTATATGAGATAATGAGGAGTCTTTGAAGTCACATCTCAAGTGATATATTTTTTCCAGGTCTCCTTTCATTAAAGCTGCCAGTCTGTAGATTTTTTGGGGTTAAAAACTATCCAAAATACATTTTGAGAAACACATAACCAGCCAGTGTTCAGAATCTATCTGCTTGCCTTAGCTCGATTCAAAGCGGTTAGGCTTGTAATAATGTTTTTAATTCCAGTGGTACTTATATTTATAGATTTATAGTCTTTTCTCACAGCATTTGATATAATTAAACTTTTAATTAATTTGATGGCTCCAGCCAATCACCAGTGACAACAGATTCACCCGCTGTAAAATGCAAAAGACTTTGTTCGCACTACGTGGCTACAGAGAAGAGACTTGCAACCGAACCCATGCGAAAACAAGGATACATCAGAGTGACATTACATGTAGTTACGCAATGCTGATGTTTTTAATATTATCAATTTAAAAACAAAGTAGTAATTTGCATGGTTTTGCTTGACATGATAACTTATAAGCGATTATTAGATTTAATCAGCGCGATTTACTGCAATGTCAGAACCAGAGAACAAAAGTGGAAGTTTTTTACTAGATGACATTTTCCGGAATTAAAATTCTTATGTTGGTCATAGTTCCAAAAATAATAATCTGTTATTCTTAATGTCAGTATCCACACCGGCGCGGTGATTGACAGCCTCACACTCTCCTCAAACATTGTGTTCATCCACGCTGTGCTGTGTTGATGGTGTTGAAGTACAACTCATGTAAAGTTGATAATTCCGCGAATGACTGCAATTGCAGATTTCGAACAGATGGCGACAAAGAGGAAAAACACCACACTGCAGCTTTGGATTTCTCTCTGCACTGACATGACACTTGTCTGTAAGTTTCTTGTCTACTGCTTATGGAGGCCTTAAACATCACCATAGAAGCTGCATGAACCAAAACCATTTGAAGACTGTCAGATGGTTAAAGTAGGAGCTCAGGTTCTGTATGCTGTTGAACAATCTAAAATTCAAGATTTTGTGAGAAAGAAAAGAAAATCACCTTTTTAAGTGTAGGTCACCAAGTAGATTAAGTTTTGGTCACAAGAACACAAGGCAGAAAAAAAATACAAGGCCTCTTAGGGCTTCTGTACACTGTTACATGGAGTAAAATGTAGCAACTGATTTGAATAGAAATTCAAATATATCTATATTTATTGCATGTTTTTGAATGAATGTATTGAATGATACTATGTGAATGTAAAACACCAGCACCGCAAAACGACAACAGGCTTCTGCTATGAATCACGGGAAAAAGCGTGGACTGGTGCAAAATGCATATTAACCACTACATACATTTGCCATAGCAACGTCCTCACAGTGTGCCTCTTTCAGCTGTAACTATAGCAACAGCACATTTAATACATTTAACCTTTTTTGGTTGTTTGGTTATAAAGACGTTTCTCATTTCACAGTATGTTTATTTATTAGTTTTCATCATTTTATATTATGTAATTTGATTATGTCTTTGTTTATTTGAGTAGGTATTTTTGTTTGTTTATTTGAAGTGATATTTTCTCGATATGGTTAGTTAATGAATGAGTTTAATATATTAGCATCGTTAATGTGTCTGCTTATTACCAGGATTAATTATACACTGGAGTGCGGAGAGAGAAGAAAATGAACAAAGGTTAGCCCAAGGCTCTGTCTCCAGCTTTGAACAACTTTTTGTACATATTAATTATTTTTATGTAATAATCAATTTAATAGAAAAGTACTGGTCATGCCATTTACCTGTCAATGTTCTCTAGTAGTGCTGACATGCGATTTCATATTAGGTTTTTTAGATTGAAAACTTGCAGTTAATTGTTTTATGAGCAGTGTAATATTTAACGTCCCCTGTGCTGAAAAGCTTATAATGCTGTTTATATGCACATGTGGTCTTTCTTCCTTTAAAGGATGCATAGTACACTTTGAAATTATTTTTGATATGTTTTAGCTTACCTCAAGGGCATCCAAGATGTAGGTGTCTTTGTTTCCACAGTATTTTCATTTTTGATATTTTTTCGGATCAAACTCGTTCTCGATCTATCAGTCATACACTGGATTCTAAGGGTATCCTCCTCGGTCCACCTCAAAGAGCATGCAAGAGAAGTCCAAATTAAACATGATTTAATGACTGGTAAATGTAAGTACACAATGATGGCCTAAGACACGAAACGAGTGGTTTGTGTGAGAAAACGAGCAGTATTTATATCGTTTTTACCTCGTGTAACACAGCCATGTCAAACTGATCTGACGGCACGGGCGCTTCGGTCTGCGCATGCGCCGGAAGTGATCGCTTGCGTGTGTTCGTCACTCATTGCTTACATAGAGATTTCAGAAGTTTTACCTTTCACTAAACATATTTAGATATACAGGAAATTGCAATGAAAGATGATTCCAATATATCTAAATATGTTTAGTGAAAGGTAAAACTTCCGAAATCTCTGTGTAAACAATGAGTGACGTAGACACGATCAGTTTGACATGGCTGTGTTACACGAGGTAAAAACAATATAAAATACTGTTCGTTTTCTCACACAAACCACTCGTTTTCATGTCTTAGGCCATCAATGTGTACTTACATTTGACTGAGTCATTCAATCATGTTTAGCTTTTGACTTATCTGTGCATGCTCTTTAGGTGGACCGAGGAGGACCCTTAGCCTTCAGTGTATGACTGATAGAGCAACAAGCAGGTTCTAACCGAAAAATTTCAAAGTTGAAAATATTGTGGAAGCAAAGACACCTACATCTTGGAGTGCCCTTGAGGTAAGCTGTAAGCATTTATCGAATTAATTTTCAAAGTGAACTTCTGCCCTTTATTGGATAAGTTCTTCTCATAATGAAAAATTCTGTCACTGAATTTGCTAACCCCTCAAGTTGTTTAAACCTGTATGAACTTCTTCTTTTGCTGACACAGATAATATTTTTGAAGAATGTGACAAATCATGCCAAAGAGCCTACGTGCCCCATTGACTTCCATTGTATTTTTTTTTCCTACTATGGAAGTTAATGGGGTACATCAGCTGTTTGGTTACCGACATTCTTGCAAAATATCTTCCTGTGTTCAGCAGAAGAAAGAAATTCATAAAGGGTTTGAAACAACTTGAGGGTGAGTAAATGATGACAATTTCATTTTGAAGTGAACTGTTTCTTTAAATACACTGTTTGAACAGTGTGTTTTGTGGCTTTTATCCTTGTCCTGAATTTCCTCTGTCTAGGGTAAAGTGAGAGAGAAAGAGTTTGTCTGTTGATCACTCAGTCTGCAGATGAATGAGACCACTTTCTCCTTCCCTGGCAGACATGAACTTGTCCTATTTTTGTCCTTTTTTCTAGAGCCAGTGGAGTGTAAGTAGTATGCCAAGGCTGACAGACAGGGACAGGGGAATGGATTGGAAAGAAGAGAAAGAAAGAATACTTTGGAGAAAGAGATTTGACTTTTCACAGTTTAGCCTCTCCTCAGTTATGCTAGCAGTGCTTGTCATATCTGACACAGACTGCAGTCTACAGCGGAGAGGATAATGGGAGGTTCTGGTGACTGATAGAATGAGATGAAAGTACTAAGAGGGCTGTGGGACAAGTTAAACAGGTGTGTTCTTGTATGTTTTTCAGAGAGTGTTTGATGTGGTGTATCCAATGGCTCCAGACCAGCGGAGACATGTCAGTATAAATTCTGCACGTTGGCTGCCAGAACCGGGGCTTGGGCTTGCTTATGGAACCAACAAAGGAGATCTGGTCATCTGCAGACCTGTGTGAGTCTCCTATCCATCCCTTCATAGTTCACTCAGCCCTCTTTGTGGGTCATACATCACTTTTTCTTTCCTTTTTTATTGCATTAAAGAATAAAAGTGCTGTTAACTCTGCTGGACTCCTCAAGATAATTGCTTCTCAAATATAATCAGCACTTTACTCATCTGCATGTGGATCATCAACAAATGAGAAATGATCCATAATATTAACCATGATAAAACAGATTTGCAATGGTTACATATGGTGTACGTATGAGTAATGTTTGGTTGTTCTGAAACTGTCTTTCCACTGCTTTGCCCATCTGTTTTTGTTTTCTGGGTGAGAACTCGCACTGTTTAATGTTTATGTAAATGAATGTCATACATCTCAAATACCTTCTTGGTTTTGTCAGTTTTTCAGCAGTTTTAAAAGAAGTTTTCCTACAAGCGTTTGGTGTTTGTTAACGAAACAGACACTAATTCAATTCACTTCAAGGATAATTTCCCTCCACTGTATTTGGTTGTATAATTTGCTTGGCTGTGAATGTTGCTTTTTTGCAAGGTTGTCATAATTATCCTCAAGGTTGCTGTGGATACAAAAAGCCCACATTGCCACACAAACATTGTTTCTCTAATGTAATCATGCTCACTTCATTAATGCAAACAGTTTTGCTAATTAGAGAAAAGCAGAAAATGCACCATACACAAACTCAGGGCACAAACTTATTTATAGATTATGTACTCAGTTGTGGTGTCCAGTGTTCAGAGACAGATGATATTGTATGACTTTGACACCAAAAAGCCCAATCGCTTTAATCGTGACTTTAGTCGTTAATGATCTCTTTTAGTGTAATATACACAGTAATTAATGGACTACCACATAGGTCTAAAACAATTGTTGATTAATCATCTGATCGTGGTTATTTGGTCTAATTGCAATTATGGAGAGAAATTCAATAACTGTGTAGTTTAAATTTAAATCACTTTTTGCCATTTAAATAACTGATATTTAAGCGTGTAAAGAAATGTCATTGAATGTGCTCTTTCGAGTCTTTTTTTCCTGTGTGTAGAGAGAAGCAAGGGAGTCAGTTTTCGGCACCACAAAGAACCGTTATTTAACTGTTTTATTTACACACCTTTATGCAATCCCAGATCTGTGACTTTCTTTCTTCTGTCTAACACACACTGAGATTTTTTAAGAAATAAAAAATTCCTGTGAGTAATGCAGATGGATGGGTCTCTCAAAGTTGATGCTTCAAAAACCACACAAAATGAACATGGCAGTAACCCATAAAATTCATACAATCCTTTTTTTTAATTTTTTTTATTTTTATGGTTGTATGGATATTTAAATGGAAACTAAAACTGCCGTAGGTGGCAGGATTTCATAGGCTATGTTCTGACTGCAAGTCCAAACTGAATTCGGTTGGAATCTGATCTAAAAATTATTGACGTCCACACTGAATCGCAACAGTTCAGATCTGATTTGTGTGTCAATGCAGCTCTTTGGTTTTACGAATATCTGCATTGGTTTCTATGGCAATGACGTTCCGTTGACAGGTATACATCAAAAACAACAAACGCAACAATGATGGGGTTTGCAATACGGATGTTGTCTTATTTACAGCGTGATGATGTAAGGGCTACTACTAGGCAGAAGCAGGAACATAGAGTCCGGTATATGTGGCTTTATTCCGTGCTTTTGTCTCTGACAGTTTTAATACTTGTCTCCGTTACATATAAACATATCGTCATTTTCTGCAAGACTGATCTCATGAAATTGCGTATGTATGACACGCCATGGCGTGCTATCAACACGCATAATTGCTCTTCAGCGTGTTTATGAACGCTGTTGACTTAACGTTATTACTGTATATATAAATATGACTCACCCCAATCCCGTCCCTAAACCTAACCGTCACTGGGGTTAATAGCATTTATGAGTGTTCCCTTACCATCCTAGGAAAAAAGGATCGCTCCCCAGATGTAGATGTACATTTTTTTTCTTTCCGCTTGGACATTTAAAGGCGTGTGCATACACGTGGAATCACTTGGATGTTAATGGCGTAGACATACACGCAGATACATGCGGATAGTTGAAAATGCGCATAGATAACACGCCACTTGACTTGAAAAATGCCGTGTATGTTTACAGCAAAATTCATGATGTCATGCTGTTTTCTTTCATCAGCACTTTGCAACAACACACCCTTGTTTCTGCAGCGATTTTCCGCTGTTTCCTATAAAGATGTCTGACGTTTACGTTTTATGTAGCGTGAGGCAGTAACATAACCATGCGAAATGCGGATAGTTGTCAGATTGAAACAAATTTCCAGAAATGCGATTTGAATATGATTTAAAACCACATACGAATGTAGCTTGAATGGATTTGTAAAATTTGCACTTATATGTGATTTGGACTGACAGTCTGAATGTAGCCTTGAGTCGCTGGATGATTTTTTTGATTTGTTCAAAACGGCTGAGTGAAAGTAAAGTAACTGTTCCCATTCAATTAGTTCACTCGGTACAACACAGGACAGTGGTATCGCTCTTGCACCATTTGCTAAAGACACTTTTATTCACACCTGAAAGGCCAATTGTGCATGACAACATTTATATCCAGGGTTTATATGCTGTGGGTTACCCGCCCACAGCATATGAATGCAGTTACATGCAATATTTCCCTTTGTTCTTCAGCTCCTCATCGTGCTGCTAGGACACCATCGCGCCACATTTTTGTGAGAAGAGAAAGCCTACGTGGTGGTTCTTGTTGGAACACGATAGGATTCGTATTTAAATAGTATTATTGTGGGATATAGTATTATTACAAAACAATGGTAGGGGAAACTTTGTTATTTGCAACTTGTAAAGCTTGTGAATTTATTAGCATATTAGTAATAACAGCATTCAGTTTTATTGTTGTTATCAATTAATAGACGTCTTAATTACATTACATTTGGCTGATGCATTTTTTACGTCAATGCATTATGTTGTCAATAAATTACCTATATCGATATGTTTTGGCCACTACCTGACATCATCTACCCAATGTTCCCTTTTACCAGACATTTTCACCAGACATGAGCAGGATCCCACCAGACATCAGAGGACACTGGCAAGTGTCACGCAGCGTCAGCCCTTAGCAGGCACACAGTAATGGCAGCGCCCATAGAGTTTGCAGCCAATTTTTGTATAATCAGGGGTGTAATTATATTTTGTGGGAGTTCTATTTGGCCCCTGTCAATCTATCCAAATTGGGCAAACATTACCCTACAAGAGGCGGGTTCAGTTTTAAGTATGTTGTCAATAAAGGAAAATGTGTGTTCAGTAACACAATGCCTCTCATTGATTTGTCAAAGCAATCAAAATGCACTAGGACCGCTAATCTCACAGTTGGGCAACGTTTGCAAAAGGACTCAAGTTGAAGACTGGGGAAAGTGCAGTTTGTCACCTGTTCTGCCCTCTCCAACCTCAGGATTGACTTACATCGGTTGACTTGGTCAATGCATATTGCCACAGTCCACCCGGGGCACAGAAAATGTTCTGAAGTCTCTTTCGAGGTCAAGTTTTATTTGATATGGCGCAGACCTGCGGTCTCCACTGGACTGGCATTTGCGCTCTTTAATACTGGCGCAAATCTGGGATTGTTTTCAGGCCCGTCACTGAGTTTTGTGGCTTCTTGTTGGCAAGCAAAGACATAGTATGTGACACAATAAGGACACCATGGTGTCTTTCTCTATGTACGGACCTGCTGTCCCAGCCAGGAGGCAGATACAATATGTAGCTACAGTAGAGCACACTTGCATTAATCAATTTAATGTCTCACGCCGGGTTGCCTTTCAAAGTTTGCTCCTTTGGTAGCAG
The DNA here is from genome assembly GCA_030378365.1 of Hybognathus amarus. Classification (NCBI taxonomy): domain Eukaryota; kingdom Metazoa; phylum Chordata; class Actinopteri; order Cypriniformes; family Leuciscidae; genus Hybognathus; species Hybognathus amarus. Next base: position 106,476 of record JAQIUQ010000528.1, read on the forward strand.
TGGGTGGAAAGATGCCTGCTGCCCTGTTGTTGGTACTGGCATCAGAAAAGCACATTGGTTTCACCAGCTTTTTGTTGTGTTTTCCAACTCTCCACTCCCTTAAAAAAGGGGTATATGGAGGTGCTTGTCCCTTGCGTAGTTCAGCGACTTTGCGGGGCGTCAATATATGTTATATAGAGTTACTGACTGAATGGTAACGATGAGTTATACATGTACTGTAACCACTCTTCCCAGATGGAGGAAAGTGAAAGTGAGGTACAGAACCTCGAGAGCCCCTCACAGTTGGAGGCTCTGTGAAGAGTTGAACTGGCTCGTAACCCCGCCCACATTGTCATGCATCATTGGCCTTTCAGGCGTGAATAAAGGTGTCTATAGCAAATGGCACAAGAGCGAAATAAAGTCATGTGTTGTACCTTGATTCCCTCCATCTGGGAACAGTAGTTATATGCATTGATATGCTCAGCTTTTTTGAATGAATGGTTTTATTTAAAGGTCCCCTGACATGGGGTTATTTTATTATTTTATAATTTTTCCTGGGTTGCCCTTATAATGTTAGTATGTTTTTTAGATAAAAAATAGTCATAATTTAGAAATAAAAGGCAATTTTCCTTGCCTGATTTTAGCCTTTGGTTTGAACGCTCTGTTTGAAGGGGCGTGTCTGCTGTGGGATTCAGTGTAGCCAGCCACTGCTGTGATTGGCTGAAATGCTTGCATATAAAATAGCAATGTATTACTTGCTGAAACTTTCTCAAATACTACAGCTATTATAATATTACAGCTATCGAGATTAACAAATCAATGAGTTTTTAAGTATTTAGATCTATTCCCATCACATAAAATGTTGCCGTGATGAGCATTGAGCAAGCAGAGGAGAGTCTGTTGAAACGCGAGAATGAAGATCTTATCATTATAATGCAATTTCTGCCTTCTCTAATGCTTTCACCAATGCAGACATGATAATGTACAGACAGTAAGAGCTTCGTTATGCAGTGTAACGTGCGTCATTGATTTCATAACGAGTTGTCCAAGATAAACTTGCGCTGTGTGGAAAGATCGCTTTCTGTATAATTTGTTCAGAATTTAAATAAGATTATTTTCATCAAACTAAAAGAAACAATATGAAGTTTCAATTTTAGTCACTGGCTTGACTTACTAATGCATAAACAGTATTGAACAATTTTGAGAGATAGATTAATTTACCTGTCTGAACTTAAATAATTAGGCTACACATCAGAAATTGTTGCTTGGTACAGTAGCTCTCAAGTGAATTTATTTTCAGACGTTCATAGAGTTTGAGGAAATGTCGTCGATAGAAATTAATGGATACAAAACTTTGGAGAAGTTGTGTCGGCACATTTCCAGAGAAAATAAAATTAACTCATGTAGTTTCTTCAGAGGCTCGAGATGAAGGAACTAAAAAATACTTTTGTGTTCAATTTGTACATCCGAACACTGATCAACTGCCATTCTTCGCTTGTTTGCAAGGCATGATATCTCTTGAGGAAAAACTCAAATCTCAAAACTAATTCTCTTGGAAAAACTCAACTGAAATCTCAAAACTGATTCTCTTGGAAAAACTCAAATCGCGTTCGTGCGTTCGTACTTCCTAGCTCATTTTCTCACGGGCGAGCCAAATTCTCTGGGCAGGCAAGGCAGAGAAAGGGAGAGTAACCTTTCCTCGTTATGACGTAATAACAAGGAGATTCAAGATCAGCGCGTCTGAGCTGCAAGAAGAGAAAGATAGCCAAAGCTTGGTTTACCCAGATTGAAAATTCTAGACACAGAGAGGGACCAAATACAGTCTAGGGGAACTAATATAAATGTCAAAAAAAAAAAAAACTCAGAAAGTGAAAATTTTATTGTTGTATGTTGCTCGGAGAAACGCTACAGTTCTGCTTTGTTTAGAACTATTTTCATTGGTAAATAGAGCTTAAATAAATAGTGACAATGTTTTTTTTCTTATGTAATTTAATATTACCTTTTTGTTAATTGGACTGTTAAAACTGAATAAAATCATTTACATTTCCAATCGTTCCAATATTAGGAAAAACAGAACTCTTGCTTGTGTGGATATTGCTAAATTATCATAGATTTAAAAACAAGAACTCATACAGAAGCATTTTTTCCCTCACAGTTTGAAATTTCCAACTTTGACTGGAGGGCAGTATAAATGTTAATCACATTATAAGGATTGATACAAACCAAGTGCAAATGCCACTGAATAGGATTAAATTTGTCATCGCAAAGATGGTTCTAGAAACTAATCATTTGTTGTGTTCATTAATGAATTGTATTTTTGACTACTATTTTGAAAAGTGTTGTGTTCTGATGTACCGTGTGTGAGAACAGAAGTAAATGAGTAAACAAGATTGATGAAGTTCGCTACTCCTGTCTCTTGTGCTTTATTGTTTTATAACTCCTGACAGATTCCACAAATTGGCTTTGAGGATACGATATTTTTTGCTATAGTTGGTCTAAAAATGGCTGTTTTTAACATGCCTCTGCCTGAGTTTTTCCTGCATTGCCTCAGTAAGCCTGCTATGCCATTCAGCACATGGCTGCGAGATCTACGATTTATTGATGCTACAGGGTGAGACTTTCTGCGATAGTCTGTGTTACTAGTATTCAACACCGTTGCATCACTTGAAACCCGCCCGCCACCGTTGTTTTGATTTTTAAGAACAAACACTGCGATTAAAAACTGGATACATCTGCTCAATTCAGTGTGAACCGAACAAGAGTTGTAGCACAGATACCGCACCAGGAGTCAGATTTCACCTCACTTCATCCATTTCGCATCACTGACTGACAAGACGAATGGCGAATTTGATTTCAAAGCAAAATTTGTTTTCAAAGCAATATGTAAAAGCGCCTTGTAAGGCTTGTCTCAATCGGCCCAATGAAGGCATCCAATCAGCTTGTAAGGTCATGTCAGGTAAATGTATCATGTCAATTTCAAAATCAATTCAAAGATAATCAATACAAGAACATCAAATGAGTAAAAGATGATAGTTACATTTAGATGTCAGAGATTTAGGGGTCTTGGCGACTTTCAGCATTCACTGGCTAACTTTGAGTTACAAAACGCCCAGTCTCTTCTCGCATTTCATTGCTAACAATGGAAATTTGCATTCAGAGGTTATACCTTTTGAGAGCAGAGGACCATTTGCCTGAAAGTCACAAACTATGTGCAAGATATTTCTAAACTCTAAAGAACTTTATTACCTTTTGTTTTACTTCTTTGGGAATGAGACATTCGCACACATTTCAAGAGACATTTCAAAGAATACCAATATGTATACAACTGTATAATAATTGTTCACATTAAGACCATATATATATTGGATGAATTTCAGGTGATCTCAGCATGAGAAAGAGAGAGTGGGGGTAGAGGGAAAGAGATGTAGATTAGAATGATTCTGAGGTGAGATTTGCGTATCGAATGGTGCACTAGAGTGAGTTCAAATGTTGATTTCTCTTAGAGAGTAGCCCTCTCTTACAGTTCTTCCTATTTAGCGAGTTTGTCATTGTACTGTATTGTTGTTGTGTTTTTAATTAAAAATAATAAACCCACCATTCAAGCAGTTGCCACCCCGAATTTGCACTAATTCTAAAGTAAAATGCGCACGTCCGCACGGGCATTCATAATGGTGCATGTCCACTGGCGTGGAGCAGAGTGAGCGTTTTCAGTTTATTCCTATGGAAGATGAGCTGTTGAACTGTTACTGTCCGGTGTTGTCCCATGTCGATTAAAATTTCTTCACTGTCACATCCCTATTACTAGGGATGCCTGACAGAACGAAAGACAGAGAGCTGTACTGCCTCACTGCCTTGGCACACAGGGACAATGGATTTGTCCACTCATTGCCTTACACAGGTACAGCATATAAGGATGCAGATGATACACTGAAAGCCTACTTCGTGACGAAAGCTAACATAGTAGCTAAACACCACACCTCTGTAGACGTTGTCAGGCACCTAACGAGACGTATATTGCTGATTTGCAAGAGCTGCTTGTTTCACGTGAGTTTGGTGCCAGTACTGACAAAAATGATTTACAATCAGTTAGTAGAATGTGCTTAGACCACTATTATGTGAGAGAAGACTTTTACTAGAATTTGATCTTACACTGAACAGAGCTTTTATGATAGCAATTAGCAAGCCAGATTGAATCTGCTGCTGATCAGGCTAACCTCCCCATACAAGCGGTGCCGTACACAGTAAAGTGGGAAAACCGTTCTCATGCACCTCATAATTCTGCTTAGATGGGCAAGATGGGCAAGTGGAAGTCATGCTTTCTCTGTGGATTCGGAAGCACATTTATCTAATGCTGTGAACTGCCTGACTGCAACATGGTGAAAGTGTAAAAAGATTGGACATTATGCTAAACTGTGCCGATCAGTGCAGTTAAACACATGCAAGGGCGTGAAATTCAATTACCAGAATTACTGTACTGTATATATTCAGCAAGTCCTCCCAGTATTACAAGCACAGTGACTATGTCTACTTCTGACTTGTGTGGTGAATTTGATGGTTGACGGTGGGTCTTCCATACTCACCCTGCCCTACAGCATTTATGCATGCCGTTTCAGTAATGTTGCAACACACAGCCAGGCTTGTGATATATTCAAAAGTGGTTGGATGTTTGTCAGTGAACTTTTCCGTATATGACCACTCAGTTCCATTCTTCATTGTGGACAAATGGACACCTCTCATGGGAGGGACCACATGAAGTGCATGTAAGGATTGAAAACAATCAAGTCGTTCCTCTTAATGCCCTTCCTGTGCCTGCTTCTCATGTGCCAGTCTTTCAGTGTACTTTAGTTTAGATGTGTTAAAATTGTGCTAAAACTTCCGGATATGCTAAAAGTTTATTCACCGAGAAAGCTGGATGAAAGGTCACACTTGTGTGCCAAAAATGTTGCCATCTGTGTCAGAGGAATTAAATCACCTTCAAGCACCTAGTGTGATGGGCATGCCTTTGTTCATATTCTGAGTGCGGTGTTTGAGTCCGGGCCCTCATGTAGTTTGGTTCTGTTTTTGTGTTGGGGACATTCATGCTCTTGTTTTGTCTCTTATGTGAACACACTGGTTGTGCGTTTGATCACTCGCCATGGACTCTTGTGTTTTTTGAGGGCTTAGTAGCTGATGTCGTGTCTGTGTAGCACGCTGTTTGTGTTTTCATCAGCTGCGTGCTTTTGTGTTATGATTTATGTTTTGTGAGTGTTCTCATGGGATGCATTTTCTTGCCTTTTTTGTTTGAGCACATGGCTTGTGACTGTGTTCGTTAGTCATGTGCACGTGTTTTTGTTTTTTGTGAGAGCACATGGCTTGTCATGTTTGTTTCTTTGTACCATGTGCTCTCCTTTTTATTGTCTGAACCCTTCTCGCACTTCAAGCAAGCATGATTGAGCTTCCATTTACCATAACTGATGTGTGTTGATGAATGTTTATATGTAAATAAAAGTCTAAATTAAAGGAAATTTGGACTAAAGCATTCAATTTATATGGATTAGTTTCTAATGTTCTTATGAACATTTTGAAGCATAAAAGTGGTATTTACGTGTCAATCGGGGACAGAAATCTCTCTGATTTCATTAAAAATCAGATTCTCTCTTTAACTGTGTTCCGAAGATGAAGAAAAATTGTACAGGTTTGGAATGGCATGAGGGTGAGTAAATTCTGAAGTAATTTTATCTTTTGGTTGAACTAACTCTTCAAAGACAACTTTGTCTTCCGAGGCTCACAGCTGTTTGCACTTGCCTCTATTCAATTTGTGCTGGTCTCCATAGCACACAAAGGACATCAGGGAAAGGTGAGAACTAAACAACGTCTTCATGATCTCAATTGGCCAGGAATGGATTCTCAGGTTCAGGATGCTGTCCGTTTCTGCCACGTGTGTCAGCTCAATGACCAAACTGTCAAGTCACATCCTGCTCGCTCCAGCTGGTGTTGCTGCCAATTGGACCATGGCAGAAAGTGGCTGTGGATATAGTCGTGCCATTTGATACTGCTGCATCCTACTGCAGGTTTGCTATAACATGAACTGATTATTACAGCAAATGACCTGAGTTATCCTTCACTCACACTGTCAATACTGATTCTGTGGTTTTGTTTCGGTCATCAGTCTTCAGCCGCCATGGAAATCCATTGAGTATAGTTACTGATAATGGTGTTCATTTTATGTCTGCTGCTTTCTATGCTTTTGTGGAAGGAAAGAATTGTTCTTTTTCTACTACCTGGCAGCTAGTGGTGCTGTAGAGAGGTTTAACCCTGTGCTCAAATACACTGTCCAAATGACCATCTGCAACATCAGCCATGGAAACTTCAGATCCTCTATGGCTCGTACTCCTTGTTTCCAGGAGGAGGGGAAATAAGGGTATGGAAGCCCTTGCATGTTCCTAAAGGGACACCGAAAGTTTACTGTTCATCTCACAGTTGCCAAAAGATTTTGGGTGGGTACTGTGTTTTTAGTGATGGAAAGACATGGAATGCTTCCCATCTCACTGCATATCCATGCACACTAGGGATAGTAAAATTCACTCGATTCACATCGGTGCATCGGCATAAAAGCTAACGATGCGATGCATCGATTTAAATAAGTGTGCATGGATACAAGTTGGCATTATTAGTAGATGCGCAATACTTTTACTATTTAAAAAGTGACCAATCTTATTATGTAACTGCTGTGATCACGCCGACATATATAGAACGTCTGTAATGGGTGATTTCCATGTTAATCATTGTAAAGACTCGTTGACGCCGGTCTGGGGGTGCTGCGGCATGAGACGCGTTTAACACAGTGCGATTTCGCCTCATTCGTGCGTCCAGGCCGACTAGATTGATTTCTACTTTTTGAACTGTTGCTCAAGCGTGTTCTCTTATTCAGATTGCTGCAGCTGCTACATGAATTTGACGTATCACAACACTACGGAGTGCAAAGGCGTGTCCTGAGAGTCACATTTAAACCTTAAGACATTAAGTTCATTAAGAGCTGGTTTACAGCAGCCTGTGACTGCCTATACAGTAGTTTTTCATAGATATATATTTTTACATCTGAATACAGTTATGAAAGGTTTTTTTTGTTTATGTTTATTGTTTATGTTAAAACAGCACCTGCTTTTATTTATTTTTTTGGTTTTGTGAAAAAATATGAAAGAACCATGCATTAAAAGTCAGATGGCACTTAAGCTACTTTATGATTTGCTGTATGTCTGAATAAAAGAAATAAGCTCACTATCTATTCCATATTGAATTGCATAGCATCATATTTTCTCCATTGCATCGTATATGACATTGAATTACATCGCATTGAATCGCATCAAAATCGGATCACACCGCATCGTAAGAGTAGTGAATCGTATTGCATCACATCGGTAGCTGCTTATATGAATCCTTAATGTATCGTATCGTTGGCTATGCATTGAGATGCATATCACATCAGCCTGAGCTATGGAGATGCACATCCCTAATGCACACCAACAGAGTTACTTGCTAAATAGTGTACTTGCTGCACATACAACATTACTTACGGTGTTGATGAAATCAATGTGTAAAAAATATAGTGGGTTCGCCAGTATTTTAAAGCATTAGTATCATAATACTACCATAGTACTGTTATACCGTGCAACCTAGGGCTTACATTACACGTCACAATGACCTTTGAATCTGATTTTTTTTATGTAATCAGAGATATTTCTGTCCCTCCAATGACATGTAACTACCACTTTAATGCTTCAGAAAGTTCACAAAGAGAAACTACTCCACATAGCAATGGTTTAAAGCTCTCATAATCATATGGGCATGTTAAATTTTGTAAGTAAAATGTAAAAAAAAAAAATTAATACAGTCAAAATAAAAAAATAATATCACTCACAACCTCTGGCTAAAGTTGTAGAGTGCCCAAGGTCCTGTTTTTAGAAGGCCAGAGATCATAAACATCAGAACTGTCAGAAGTTTTTTGTCTTGCACATAATTCACACATTCACAAATGCATTCACACTTGATATTATTTTATTTTAGAATAATGGACAAAATTAAGAGACTGCCACTGTGTGTGTGTGTGTGTAGTAGCAGAAAGACTGTGTAGCAGGCAGACATACAGACAAAGACTCAGAAGATTATATATAATTCCAACTCAAAGTTTAATAAACCTACACAGACAAGATAGTCCAAAAAGGCCAGAGAAACACACCTGACGTAAACGTGATCCAACACACAGCTGAAACTATTAACACAAATGAGGAGTGGGAAAACTAAACAAAGGAGACAGAAAACTAATGAAAACAACTTAAAGTCTGTGAATAACAAACCATAACCGTGACCGTGACTATGCAGCAAGTCAAAAAATATAGAGATGAGACTTCCAGTTAGACAGCTCCATTGATTATAATACATGCTATTTAGTTTAGATTTTGTTTGAATAAAATCTCACCTCTTGGTTAAACACTATGTTTGACATTACAATAGCTTACAGTGTTTTAGTTTAGACCAGCGTATTCAAGTGTGAGTCATGGTCCAAGATCCATGAAAAGACCTGCTGAAAGTAGCCATCAGAAGTTGGGTACATTGTGGTCATAAAGGGATGGACATGGTCAGCAACAATACTCAGGTAGGCTGTGGCGTTGCAACGATGCTCAATTGGTACCAAGGGGCCCAAAGAGTGCCAAGAAATATTCCCTGACACCATGACACCACCACCACCAGCCTGAACCGTTGATACAAGGCAGGATGGATCCATGCTTTCATGTTGTAGACGCCAAATTCTGACCCTACCATCCGAATGTCGCAGCAGAAATCGAGACTCATCAGACCAGGCACGTTTTTCCAATCTTCTATTGTCCAATTTCGATGAGCTTGTGCAAATTGTAGCCTCAGTTTCCTGTTCTTAGCTGAAAGGAGTGGCACCCGGTGTGGTCTTCTGCTGCTGTAGCCCATCTGCCTCAAAGTTCGACGTACTGTGCGTTCAGAGATGCTCTTCTGCCCACCTTGGTTGTAACGGGTGGTTATTTGAGTCACTGTTGCCCTTCTATCAGCTCGAACCAGTCTGGCCATTCTCCTCTGACCTCTGGCATCAACAAGGCATTTCCACCCACAGAACTGCCGCTCACTGGATGTTTTTTCTTTTCGGACCATTCTCTGTAAACCCTAGAGATGGTTGTGCGTGAAAATCCCAGTAGATTAGCAGTTTCTGAAATACTCAGACCAGCCCTTCTGGCACCAACAATCATTCCACGTTCAAAGTCACTCAAATCACCTTTCTTCCCCATACTGATGCTCAGTTTGAACTGCAGGAGATTGTCTTGACCATGTCTACATGCCTAAATGCACTGAATTGCCGCCATGTGATTGGCTGCTTAGAAATTAAGTGTTAACGAGCAGTTGGACAGGTGTACTTAATAAAGTGGCCGGTGAGTGTATATTTTTAACAGGGTAGTAAATGTTTCGCTGGCTAAATATGAGCTGTTACTGTGGCTGAGCTGGTTAAAGCGTAAAGCCTTGTTTAAACTTGATGCATCCACATGAGCCCAAAGGTGCACCCGAAAAAAATGCCTGTGCCTCCACATCCCCTAGACATCATTTACTACACTCAATAGGCTTTTTTCTCTGATTTTGAAAACTTTTTGCGATCGACTTAAAATGCTTCCAAGATCGACTTGTCGACCTGATCGACGGGTTGGTGATTCCTGTAACTGTTATTGTTTTACGGTCAATGACAAGAGTCCTAATCAACTGTCTCACGAACGTAACCAGCACATTTATCCCCACATAGCAAAGCCATAACACAGCGAGGGAGAAGAACTAAGTTAAAATAAACAATCCAAATACATATTTTCAGAAGTCACTACTTACAGTGTTTTTGGCTAGCTTCTAGCTTTCTGCTGCTTCTCTTTGAAGGTAGTGATGAAACGCGGTCTGTAGCGCTGTTTGTTTGCTGACGGCTATGGTAGAAACGTTTTTAAGATTTCCACTCTTGTAGGTAGTTTCACTTTTTGCGTTTTTAAGCTTCAAAAACGCTGTCACAGTGTAAAGGCACATCTGAATTTTTTTTTACGTTTTCACCCACAAGCGTTCTTGTGTAAACAGGACCTGAGGTAATAAAAACATTACGGTTTATTAAGTAAGTTCTTTATACACCACTGATACCATAGTCATGGATATCATATTGCATTTTTGTTAATAGATACACCTTTAATATAAAGTCCGTTTGTTTGTCCCATCCCTGTACATTTATTTAACAGAGGTTCAGAATATGTCTTCACCTTTCTCTGAAAGCAGATGGATCACACACAGCTTTCTCTCTGTCATTACCCATAAAGCTCTTTACACCACTGCTTTTGATGGACATTGGGGGAGAGGGATCGATCTGACTGAAACTGGTAATTAGCCTCCAGTGGTTCCAGATATCAGCCTACTCTCATGCTGGGGAACACCCACTTATTAGGATGTGTTGAAACAAGATCAATTGTAAAGTGCATACATATCGACTTGGTAGTTTAAGAATGCCATGAGCAGACCTTCATAACTTGTCTCCTATCCATTAAAGAGCACCATCAGCTCAAAACTGGTTTCCTTTAGTTAGCCTCCCTTAGAGAAATGAGAAAGAAACAAAAAGACAGAGAGAATAGTAGAAGGGATAAGGGGGCAAGAAAGAGATATGGACAGGCCCACTGGGAGGCAACATCTCCGGGAACTATTGGTTTGAGACAGGTGCACGGGATGGTTGGATAAAGTGGATGTCAGCCTCGGCAACTACGGGACTCTCTGTGCTATGCTAATGAGCTGCAAAGATACATTGTGGGAGTCCGTGTGGAGTATAGAGAGTTTCTTTGAGCTAGGCAAATGAGCAGTCAACGAACTACAGCTCTGACATAGCCGAGAAAATAAGAGATTTTCTCCTTCTGTCTGCTGTTGTTTAAGCTCAGCTCTTTGTTCTCATGCTGTGTTTGCTGAAGTTTTTGTCTGTATTTAAAACCAACAAAGAAAAATGTTAGGTTTCCCATTTTTTTTTTTTTTTTTTTTGTAAGCTTTATTTCTGCGGATTTTTTTTTACTCTTTACCCTGATTCATTGGATGATTGTCTAATTTTCTTTTGATATATATTTATTTATTTTCTATTAATTAATTAATTTAATCAATCAATTAATTAATTCATTAAGAATTAATGTTATATCTATATCAATACAATTGTGACAACCGATTACTAGCAATAATTTCAATTAAATTTAACAGATTAGAATTGAGTAATAATTAATCAAATTAATACCTTAACAGTTAACCATTTAAAATGGTTAAAAAGAAATGTTTTCAACAAAAATATCTGGATAACAGATGGACGTCAAGGATGAATTAAGAAGTCTTTATTTTTTTATTGCCAACATTGAAGCCACCTGATGTTAACAAGCAGAATCACTTTCTCCAGAATCAGGAGAAAACCGTAATTGTAAGTCACTGTTATGGTGATCAGCGTTTGTTTTAGTTGGGCCATAAGTCATTAAATTTAGATTTTGTTTTGCTGCTGTAACTGAGTGTAATGTTACAAATGCATTAAAATATTTGAGCTACTGTCTTAGTTTGTTATCTATGGTAAAAGCTGAGTACAAAACAGCATGAAGTGACTGCGGTGAATAGTGCTTCTGGCAACCAGGGAAAGACCTTGTGACAGCCTGGAGAAGACAGCTGACAGGAGGAAAGAGACCCCAATGGGGCTGGTAAGTGTTAGCTACACTTGTCGGCAGTATCCAACTCCTTGTTTACAGGATGCTGGAGACTTCTGCCCAAGGCTTTTGAGAAATTAAAGAGAAAAATACCCACAGTCTTTGAAAGCAGGGCCGGAAGATAACTCAATATTAGACAGACATGGTTAACGACTTGGGATGGAACGGAAATGAGTATGGAGAGTAAGACTAGTTCAAGAATCTGCAGTTAGTAAAGTCATTGAACTCCAAGTTTGTGTCAGTCGACAACGGTCAGGGGTTTGAAGGTTCATTAAGGGAAAATGAAATGCTTTGAGGGAGAAGAGAGAAATGCCTCGCATTTAATTAGTACTTCTTACGAAGTCAGTTGATTGAAATTCAGTGACGGGAAGCAAACCACAGCTCGCAAGATATCAGCACCCCTGTCATAAAGGAGAGGAGGGCTTGCACAGTTAGTGATGAACATATTCATACTTGTGAACCCGGTTAGACTAACCTGCACATGAGAGAAAGAACCTCAACAGCGAGTTGGATGGCCAAGAGCTAGTGAAAAAAAAATGCATGGGACATGGTAAACACAGATCTATACTTTGCATTGGAAAGATTAACTGGTACAATTGAAAAGAAGCTGGATGCATTTGGGGACATCATTTACGCATTTAGTGCTTCAGGAGTTCTACGAATTATGTGGAAATTGATATAAGTGGCATGGGAAAAACAGGTTGTACCTGAGAGCATGGCACAGAGCAGGTGGAGTCTTTATACCTAAAGAAAAAATGCTACAAGCATTAGTCAGTTTCACTATTAAACGTTGAAGGTGAGATTTTCTTCAGCATTATTTCCCAGAGATTATCCACCTACCTATTAAAGATTGGCTTAATTGACACTTCAGTTAAAAAAGCGGGCATTCCAGGGTTCTTAGGATGCAGAACACATCAATGTTATCTGGCAATGAATTCAGTCAGCTAAAAAGGAGAGGAAGGAGCTCCACTTGACATTCCTGGATTTGGCTAATGCATATGGTTCAGTCTTCAGTGCCACATGAGCTTCTTTGGGCTGCATTTGATTTTTCAATAACAGATTTAGCTGAAAATATCTATTTTGGAGATTTTCTATTCAGTTTCTCAACTCCAAAATTCAGCACTACATGGCAATGCTTAAGATTAGAATAATGGCAGGATGCACCATTTCTTTTTCTCGGCTTTAACCAATGAAAGTAATCATTAGGGCATCAAGATGGATAATAAGGAGGAGAGCGCTTGGCTTCTGCGGATGTAACTACCACCAATCAGAGCATACATGGATGACATGACAATCATGACTACAACAGTAGCCTGCACTGAATCAGTTACTGGGTAAGTTGACAGATAATATGAAATGGCACAAATGCAATTAAGCCCTCTAAATCAAGGAGACATCTTGATAGTTAAAGGAAAGGTAGTAGATACAACATTCTTCATTAAATGGTGTGGCAATACCTACAGTTTCTGAGAAGCCAGGGAAGAGAGCCAAACATGGTACGAATGGAGATCTAAAGGACGAAGTTTGAAGTAGAGAGAAGTTAGACAACAAGCAGTGAAAGGGTTGAAGACATAAACAGAAGTGCTTTACCAGGCAAACTGCAACTCTTCAGACTCTTTCAGTTCGTTTCTACTGCTGAGGTTGCTGTGGCCATTGACTGTGTGTGGGGTTTCTTTGACAACAGTGGTTAAGCTGGAAGCGTTAATTATATCATACATCAGGAAATGGTTGGGAGTTCCACGCTGCCTATGCAGAGTGGGACTTTATAGTAAAGGAATATTGCAGCTGCCAGTCTCTTCTTTAACCGAGGAGTTTAAGTGCGCAAGGTCAGACTGGAAATGACCTTAGTAGAGTCACAGCTACAGATGTGTAAGGGAAGCAGGAACTACTGGTTAAAAACTGGTAGAAAGTGGTCAGCAAAGAAATCTGTGGTAGATGCAAGGGCTGCCCTTCAAATTGGGGATATTGTGGGTTTTGGGCTCAGTCTTAGCTCCTCGGAAATGGCACAAGGCAGGCCCAGCTCAAAGGAGGAAGCTGGTAGGCAAAGGAGGAGGAGAGGATGAGGTGTTTGAAGGTCATTTGGATGAGATGTGGATGAGTGTGGAACAACGCAAGATGGGCAGGGAACACCTTTGGCCAATGGAAGAGAGTAGGATCAGTTTCCTTATCAGGTCAACATATGATGTTCTCCCATCACTGCAGAGCCTAAACCTCTGGGTAGGAGAGGATCCCTCTTGTCCTTTGGGTTACACTTTATTTCGAGTCACTTTAGACATTCTACTAACTGATAAGTAACTTTTCAACTACATGTCAACTAACTGTCATTAGAGTTTTTGGAGGCTGTGAGTAGACTGTCAGTAGACTGTTAGGGTTAGTTGTTTGGGTTCAGGTTAGGAGAAACAAGTTGTCTTGTAGTTGCTAAGTTACTTATAGTCAGAATATCTATTGGGGGACCAAACAAAATAAAGTTTGAGCAGATATTAAGCAGTCTACTGATACTCTAATTATAGTTAGTTGACATGTAGCGGCAAAGTTACTTGAGTGTCTAAAGTTAGTTGAATGTCTAAAGTGGACTATCAAAATAAAGTGTTACCATCCTTTGTGATTATCACTTGCCACATTAAGACACATTTTGACAGGATGTAAGGTGGCTCTTAGCCAAGGTCGTTTTACTTGGTGCCATGACTGACATATTTGGCTTTAGCATTGGAAGGCAAGTGTAGCATGACCTATAAGTTGCCACCTGTTCTAGCAAAACATGACACTCAGAAGACAATATTCCTCCGCCCAGGCGAGCAGCCACCAAGAAAAAGTGTTAAAACCAATTGGACAACTGGAAGCTGCTAGTGATGATGAAATCAGGTAACAAGCTGAATCAACTTGCTTTGTTTCAGAGTGTCTCCACCTCTACGTAACCCCTCCCCCTTGAAAGGTATATGAAAAAACAAGGTATTTTGGCTTAGGTCAGACTTGGGTACGATTTTTTGGACAAAGCAGACTTGAAAATACTACAGCGATGCAACAGCAAAAAAGTACCCTGCTTAAAAGATATACCCAAGTCTCCTGGTCTTTGCTTCTGAGTTTTCAAACACTTTAGAAGAAAAAAGTTCATAGACATGAGATTATAACGGCCAGTTAAACAAATAGAAATGGTGATCTTTTGATTGTTTAACATAATCACCTATTCACAATCATTTGACCTGAATCACTGAACTCATATAGAGCACAATTTCTTGGGAGTTAGGTTTACTTTATTAATTATAGCAGCACTATCCGTAATACCAAATAAGTTCTAAAAAGTATCTCTTATACAAAAAAGTGACACATGGTTTCTTTTTTTAAATACATAGACATTAAGATTCAGCCTGTGAATCTCAACAATGGTGACAATTATAATGCATGTTGCTGTGCATTCTGAGTGCCACCAATACAAAACCATTCATTGTTCCCATCATGCATTGCTACAGATCAGATCAGAGATAATCTGTTTGTCACCACTGCTGAGATTCATATGCCAAATATTGATGTCTGTGTGCATACATAAAAAAAGTATATATGTATTTTTTGTGTGTGTTTTATTGATTTGATCATTTGGATTTCATTGAAAAGACTAAAAATATTATGCTGTACAAGGGCAGTGCTACTCTATGAGTTCAGTGATTCAGGTCAAATGAGTGAAATAATGATTAAGTAAAACTTCAAATAATAGTGTGGGCTTTTATTTTCCCTGCACCGGCTTGTATTTTGGACAGGCGTGCTATATGAGACAGAGCGATTATAATTTAGTGTTGAGATGTTTTCATTGAGTGTAGGCCTGGAGTCTCTAATCTGACAAAAATTTACTTTGACGGCCACCAAAAAGTGTACAATCTGATGTTTTTTAGAAGATGAAATACAACCCGAAACTAAAAAACAAACCCGACCTCTATATACTCAAACCTGTAGCTACACCAGGCGTGTAGAAGAGGGCAGGCGTCTATTTGAGACAAGACTAGGCTATTATTCGAAGTTTTCTGATATGTTAAAACATAACCATCAGATAACCTTTTCTATTTGTTCATCTGGGTGTTATAACTCAGCCAAACAAAACTTAAAGTTAACAACTTAAGGGTCAAGAGCCCAACTAAAACAAACACTAATCACCATAGTGGTGACTTAAAATTACGCTATTCTCCAACAGTGATTCTTTGTGTTAACATCAGGTGTCTTTATTGTTGGCAATATAAAAATAAAGAGTTCTTCATTCATATTTGACACCTGTCTGTTATTCAGATATTTTTGTTTAATTTGTTTATTGTGTAAATTTTACTCATTTTAAATGGTTAACTTTTATGGAATTAGTTGTATTAATTATTACTCAATTCTAATTTGTTCAATCTAATTAATAATATTGCTTGTAATCTGTTGCCACAATTGTATTGTTTAGATATAGCATATTCATTTTTACAGTGTAGCACATTCTCCCCGTTCTTCTTACTTGCTTTATTTAATCCCCACTACCTGTGGATTTCACCTTAGAATTAAAAACTGTTCAATAATTTGTTTAAAGAAAGGTCAATCTTTTTTTCTCTATATACACAATTTTCCATGTGCCTTACCTGGACTTCTCACTCTCTCTTTCTTTGTATGTCTGTCTATGTGACCATGGAAATATACTGTGCAGTGATGCACATTCAGATGGCAACGGCACTGACCACTCTGAGAGAATGTTCACCATCAAGTAACGATGAAGGGATTGGAACCAGCAGCAGCAGGGGTGGAGACAGGGTAGGGTGAGTATAAACTATTTTCATTTAAAAGTATACATTTAAATAAAAAATAATAATTAAATTTTGTTGGTTTGGCAAATGTTATAGCTTTTCATTTATTCTGTTGTGATATGGTATATATTGTGTGACAGGATTCACTTCCCTTCAGAATGATTGCAGAGTAACTCTCCAATCGCTGTCCATGGTCCGGGCAATAGCAGCGTGTCACTCAGTGGATGTGCATGATAGCAGAGCACAGCTGTGAGGCATGGCTGCTGCTAATTAAACCTTCTCACAGCAGCCATGAATCCAGCATGTTTTGCTGACACTTTTTAGTAAAAAGCCTTAGTGAGGTGTGTTGACTGCTGATCCCATGTTGTTGGTTTTCATTATCTGACACGTTGGTGCCACACTTCTCCACAGTGGATTAATGAGACATTTAGTCCACTCTACAGCAACGGTGCTTCACCCAAATTTGTGATGGAGTTTCCGTCTCCTCTTAAAACCATGGCCATTATATTGCCAGTTCAGATTCAGGCTGGAGCAGGTGGTCGAAGAGGAAGTACACAACAGCATATGACTGTGGGCATCACATGATTTGGCATACATGATCATAATAATGGTCTACAACTGCCATTATCTGTCTGTCTATAATAGTTCATACTTAATCCTTTTCAAAACTAGGCTTGATCTTGGAGAATCCTTTTTTTTTTGGTAAAATTTTCATTTATTGTTTAATTCTAGTAATTCTTGAATTTCAGTTCATTTTAATTCTACTTCCTTTCAGTGTAAAATTTGAATTATCAATTGAATTGGTATTTTAAAGATAATTCAGTTTTGTATGCCACATGACCCTGTCGCCAAGTTTAGTGTTTGTTATGAATTGCATTTCAAGGGTCATCCAGTATTGTAAATTGTGTACTTAACCTTGTGTTGTTCCAAACCAGTATGAATTTCATTTTAAAAAATATCATCATCGAAGTCAGTAGGGTTCAGTATTGTTTTGGACTCCACTGAGTTTATTGTATGGACAAAAACAGTTGGAACATTTTTCAAAATATCTTCCTTGTGTTCCACAGAAGAAAAAAGTCATACAGTCAGGTTCAGAACAACATAAGGGTGGGTTAATGATGATAATACTTTTTTATTTGTCAGTGAACTAACCTTTTTACTCTCTGTAATTTTTGGGGGAGGCTTTCTTTGGTTTGTTGGCACATATTGTTTTCTCTTGTAGATGAATCACTTCTCCTTGTATTATTCCCATTTGTCAGTTGTTTTAGATAAAATGCATTGTAGCATGTCCTGACAAACTTCTATGAAAGAAAAAAAACTTGAGCTTTACCTAGCAAAGAGTTAAACAGACACATATCCTGCTCTATCTGAAGCTCCTTCGGCCCTGTGCAGAATTGAACAGTCTGTCATATCAGATCAAATCAGAACCACTTTAAGACCTTGCGATGTGTCTTATTTGTAGGAACAGCAGGACTGATTGGCGCTCACACAGAGAGATGGGCCTGATGAATGCGATTGGTCTGCAGCCCCGACAACCCGTCCCCACTGTTGCATCACAGGGGACGCAGACGCAGACTTTGCGGCTACAGAATGCAGAGACACAAACAGATCATGACCTTCCAGATGAACCTCAGCAGCCCAGCACTTCTCAGGAGTCACAGGTTACTGATGGTAAGAAATTATTACTGACCTCAGGTGAGGTTTGTCTTTGAGATGAAAAGACAAATCAATCCTTGGTTAGTTTCCCATCTCTCCGCTCTAACATATTGGCTTCTTCTCTCAGCAAAAATATTCTGAATCCACAAAACATTATTTTTTCTCACCAATTTGAATAAATTCAATCTGACTGCAGATTCTAGTACTCAAACTTCTATGTATCTCAAACTTACTGTATCTGTCTACATGTGCAGCTCATGTATTCTCTACATACAAAAGAGCAGCATTTTGTGTCAGTGCTTCTGTCAGAGAGACGTGGCCGCAACTTTCATTACCTCAGAGACTTTTTGAAGTGGTTGTTCTTCCCTCCTTTATTTTGAATGTTCAATGTCAGTGTTGTTATTAACTAAAATAACTGTGTTTGTTAATTAAAATAAAGCAAAATTAAAATAAAATTGTAGGTGAAAAACAAAATGTTGCTTTGGTGACTAACTGAAATAAAAATTCATTAAACACACACATATACATATAGAAATTAATTAAAATGTCAAAAGCACATAATAAAATCACTGAAACCTAAATTTAAATTAAACCGGACATTGAAAATCTGGAAATAAATGCAAAATATGAATAAATACTATAATGCTAGATAAATTATACTAAAATAAGACTGCTGCATGGTCAGTGCTTTATAACCCCCATCATGTTTATTGCTGTGATGCAAATATCAATCCAAATACCAATCAATTTGGATCTAATTGTAAAAGTTTTCTGATTTACATGCCAGTTATTTTTCTATTTAAGAAAAGTTTCATTAATAGGAATCGAGCTCAGGCGGATCAATTGTTTTTGAATTTGAATATATGGATTACTGGGCTTCATAGCTCTTGTTTGGTTTTGTGTTATCTGTAATTCTGTGACCTTTAGTGAGAAGCCTGAGAGGTGAAGAGAGAAGATTGGGTGCTGAATTTTCTCTTTATGCTAATGGTAATTATAGGGGACAGGAGAGGCTACTACACTGGGCAAGTTAATGTGTGTGTAGTATTGCTCTCATGTTTAATGGCGGTTAGCTTCAGAGAGAGCTTTTATGACAGAAAACACTACATTGCATCTCTCTTTCCTTGTACCAGCCATTTTCTACTCTGCCAGCCTCCAGTACCCATCAGCCCACTTTAGCTCTCTGCTCTTATTACTCTTATTCCGCATGTGTCGCTTTTAGCAACAGATGAATAAGCATGTCTCGATGAAGCTTAACTATTTTCAGGTCCCAGATATAAATTGCAGAAATAAGCAGAGAGAACAGATTTAACCCAGCTGACACTTGTATTTTTAGATCATTGGGCTGTTTGAATGTGTTTTATTTATAAACATGGTTAGCAGTCAGAGCCGCTGCTGGAATGATATGTCTTGATATAATGCCTGGTGGGAGCTCAACTTCAGAGGAGTCGGATCATATTGTGTGCAATATTAAGCAGCACATAATTAATCATTTACTTCTATAGATTGTAGTCGTAAATCTGACCATCTGTCTGAAGTTTCCAATCAAGTTTCATATATTTGTTTTTTTGTACAGCTAACATAAGATTTACTTGGCTTTGAAATGCATAAGATGAGGCTCATTTTGTAGAGTTTTGTACAGTACAGACAATTGACCCTTCGCAGGGAGTTTGATCAATCTGATCAATCATAATCCGCCGAATCCAACATTTTTATCTAAAAAAGCAGTCAGGAGAGTTAACGTTAGTAGATTATCATTAAAGGGTTTGAAGTTGAGTGTATTTTCCGCATTTAAAACAAAATTCCTTCTCATGTTCATTCATGTTTATTTGATGTTATAAATTAACTAGATGATTGGTTCACAAGTAGCTTTAACTGAGGCGCGGCAGCAATCTGTCAGACACATTAAAGAGCCACAAGACGTATTTATTGTTTAAATTTCTTAAAAAAAATGTAAAGCTGAGACTTTGTTTCATACCAAAAGTAACTTGTCTGTCAGCGTGTTGTCAGAGTCCTCTGCTCTGACATGTATTTTTAACTGTGTGAGAACGTGGTGGTGCTTGAAAGTGGCGTGGCTTGTCAGATAACAACAGTAACTAAAGGGGGCGGGTCTTTGCAAACGGTCAATTGACCCTTCATAAAGACCCACCCCCCTTAGTTAACGTTGCTACGTACGACAAGCCATGGCGCTCTCACGCCACATAAAAATACATCACGGAGCAGAGCGGACTCTGGCAACGCGTCAACAGACAAGACAGAGCAAGTTACTTTTGGGATGAAACAAAGTCTCAGCTTTCAAATTCTGACATTTTTTAAGAAAGTTTTAAATACTGTTTAGTGGCTCTTTAATGTGTCTGACAGATCGCTGTAGTACCTCAGTTTAAACTGTGAACTATAGCTATAGCACAAAAAAATATATAAATGAACATCAGAAGGTATGTTGTTTCAACCGCAGAAAGACATCAATACAGACCATTTTTCAAGTTGAAGTCCACCAATGTTAAACTATTTTAATTTGTAAAAGATTAAATAATTGTGTATTAATCTCTCCTTTCTGGTTGGTTTGTCAGACAAAATGGTGGATGATTGGTCGGATCGCCTGTCAGTCAAACTCACCCTTTGCGGAATTGTGCAAAGGAAGCACAGACACTCAGACACACAGTGTTGTTGCTGACCATGTCCATCCCTTTATGGCTACCATGTACCAATCCTTTAATGGCTACTTTCAGCAGGATAATGCACCATGTCACGAAGCTCAAATCATCTCAAACTGATATCTTGAACATGAAAATTAGTTCACTAAAAGGCATCCACAGTCACCAGATTTTAATCCAATAGAGCACCTTTGGGATGTGGTGGAACCATGGGTGCAAAATATGCACTTTAATAAATTTGTCCATGTAAAGAAAGTGTGTTCACGTAAAGGTTCTGATGAGTTAAATTACATTTAAAGAGACAAGAAAGTCTGTGCATGACCTGACGTTTTATTCTTATCCAAAACGAGGCATGAACATTATGGAGGGCTTAACACTCTCATGTAATGTACAGTATTTTTCATTCACGCTCGAAGTCGGAGAGCGCTCTTGTGCAGAAAGTCCAAAATGGACTGGTAGAAGTACTAACTTATGATGTCCCAGTAAATCCCATTAGTGGACCAAGGCATCCAACTATCACTTTAGCTGAATAAAAAGCAAAAGCACTTATGAAATGTGGAGACAATATACACATGATTGTGACAGTTTATGGTTTGTGTTTTTAAAGCCATTACGGGTATTTTTTATAACAATCATAAGAATAATGCATTGCTAATTGACAAAGCCTTTATAACAGTATTGAAATTATAAAATATATTTTCTGCCTTTTACTGACATAAAAATTCTAATTCTAAGTCTTATTCATTAATAATAATAAATAAAAATAAAATATACTTTATTGTCCCCCAGGGGGAAAATTTGTCTTGGGCTACAGTCACTGCGACACACACTTACAACAAACCACATAGAAGATACACTATAGACAATACAAATATAGACAATACACTGGACCGTGTAAAAATGATGCACAACACAGTGAGAATAAAAAGTGTACAATTAGGTAACAGTCATTTGTTACTGTTTAGCATCTTAATAGCAATTAAATTATCATAAGGATAATATATTGAAAACAATTAAGTGATTATTGGGTCATCAGCAGTCTATTTGATTTCTTAGCCTATTAGAAGCAGGAGATAAAAATAAAACCATTCAATTAGACAAAGGTTAGAAAAAATAATATAATAAATATATAAAAAATATATTATTCATAAATAAATAATAATACTAATTTTGTACCGTTGGGTGACCGAATACTAGAAAGAAACAATACTACAGTGCTAGAAAAAACAATAAATACAGTTCGGTTTACTTGTGAGTGTTACTGAAATTCAGGGTTTTCAAGCACAGGTATAAACTTTGTGAATTTTTAAAGCTGTGTTAGAAAAAAAAAGAATTATGATAACAAACATAGAGAGATTTTTCTTTTTTAAGCTTATGTTTAGCCCAGGAACGTACATAGATTACAACTTGCATACAGGTTAGCAGTTTTGAAGTTTATTAACTTGTGCTTGAAGGTTGTAGTGGGAAGAGTTTTAAATGACAA
Organism: Hybognathus amarus; assembly: GCA_030378365.1. Classification (NCBI taxonomy): domain Eukaryota; kingdom Metazoa; phylum Chordata; class Actinopteri; order Cypriniformes; family Leuciscidae; genus Hybognathus; species Hybognathus amarus. The sequence goes on from JAQIUQ010000528.1 coordinate 128,743, forward strand.
TTTTAATTCAGTTGGATAAAGGGATTAAAAGAGGGAAGGGAAAAGGACTGCTAGGGATGAGCTATCAGTACACCAAGCACATGCGGCCCAGCTGGCACTGCCTGAAGCGTCCTTTAAATTGATTGGCTCTGGCTTTAGTCAAATGAATGTACAGTACTTCTACTGAAACTTGAGTATTAAAAATAGAATAGAAACAGAAGAACGAACACCCCTTTCTTGTTCGATTTTAAAGCTATACTCTGTTAGTTTTAAAACAGTGCATGAATAGAAATAATAATTAATGGAACAGGACGGAGTCCATAAAGTCCCAGAGTACATGTACAGACTGAAGCTGTGTGAAGTTTGGTGGTTTTAGCAAATTTCTCAAAGCATTGACCTGAAGGTATAAAACTTCTATCTCTCTGAGACTATTCAAAAGCTCTGTATTTACACTTTCAAACAGCGTATGTCCTTTGTTTAGTCTTGAGTATCCAGACTTTTGACTAAAATAGTCGAATATACTGTAGAGTTCTGCTTTTGAACTTGTTTACAGAAATAACTTTCAAAGATTTGGACATTTGGTGTCAGTAACCTGGCAAATTTTTATTCAGTTGGTCAAAGTCAATACTTCATTCTCAAAAGATCAACTATCAGCTTGTTCCTTGTAAACACGACTTGGTTACCGTACAAACTGATTGAAACGAACTTGTATGGCCTTTCTCCTGAACTTCATTTTAGACCAGGTTAGAGCTTGCTAGATAGAGGAAATTTTGTTTAAAGTTCAGTTTAGTGTACGGTATCAAACAGAATATCAGTGAATGGACTGTGGTCAGAGGTCTGATGGTCTTGTGTCCTATTTCTAATGTTGTGATGAAATGTAAACACTTATCTTTTTACTGAAATTGATTTGCATCTAACCTGCCAATGATACATAGTAGCAGTTTTCATGGCTGTGTTTATTTGTTTTGTGGCGTATGACTGAGGTCAGATGTACTGCGTCTTCGCCTGCAGCTACTGTATGTTTTGTCTCTCGGAGGTACTACAGATGCCAAGAACTTGATGACTCAAAGTTTTAGGGTAGAGAAGTTCACATCTGAGTGTCTCACCTCAAGGAAAGCCATCTTCCCACACATTCAGTACACACTCCCTGCAGTGAGATCTGTGGGCGAGGGTTAAGTGTGGTATCGTTTTAAACTGCAGTCAGTGAATAAGTTTAGGTTTAGAATTAGCATCCTCTTTTTGCATTTTATGTAATGAATATGAGGAAAGAGCATGTTGTATTTACTTCGGTTATACAAAGAAACGAAAACAAAAAAAGATTTTTCTCTCTCCATCCCTCTCCCAGTCTATTCTCCATCTCTTTCTGTTGTGAATGTTGCACGGAAGGTAAAATGTAATCCTCGGGTTGTTTCTTTTTTTCAAATCTTTGTTTGAAATGTGCTTTTTTGGAATGAACCACCTTACATTAGCATTCAGTTCATTTAGAAGAATGTCTAGTTCATACTTTGGGAATATTTATTTGTACTATAGAGATGTGATCCCTTTTGATTGAGATTGAGAGTTTACTGACTAATCGTTGATTGAGTTTACTGACTAATGACAGATCATGCTCCACCTGAACTTGAAATTTCTGCACCAGTCCTTTTGTTCTGATAGGCTGAAGGTGTCTTCATATATCATAAAAAAAGTATAGCGGCTTGCAGAGTGAAAATAAGTGACATGGGAGGCAATAGATTAAATAGATTTAATAGATAAATAGATTTAAGGCAGGTTAAATAAATTTTTTTTCATACACTACCGTTCAAAAGTCTGGAGTCTGTGGGAGTTTTTAATGTAAAGTATCTTACTCTCACAAAAGCTTAAATTTAATTGATTAAAAAAATCTATTAAATTTCAATTTTAATTTATTTTCAATGTAATTTATTCCTTAATGGCAAAGATGAATTTCCAGAAGCTATTACTCCAGTCTTTAGTGTCACATTATCCTTCAGAAATCATAATATGCAGATGTTTAAAAAATGCATTATAATATAATAATGATGCTCAAGAAACCGTTCTTATTATCAATGTTTAAAGCAGTTGTGCTGCTTAATATTTATATGACACAACATAACATCTTTCACTTTTAATCAGTTCATGTGTCTTGGTGTGTTTAATACAAAGTATGTAAAAAAATGATTTAATTGGAATGGTAATGTATTTATGGACTTCTTATATTCTACACAGAGCTTTATTTATTACAATAGATTTAGCGGAGGACACAGAGTGAGCTGCTGCAGGAAACATGCAGTGTCTTTGTCATGACAACTTGACATTACTAAAAAAAACCACAACCTGTCATAAACATGACATAGCAGATTAATTATCAAACTTAAAAACATTTTTAACCAACTTTATTGGTTAATATTACATTAAACTATCAGGTGGTTGGTTTTGACATTGGCTGTCATGAAGCCATTATAACTTTTTAATGACAAATTCAAATAGTACCACTGTGGTCACAACAAATATTCATGACACATTTATAATGGCCTCATGACAGCCAATGTCAAAGCCAACCACATAACAGTTTTATTTATTTTTAAACTGACAAATTTTCATGTCAGTCTTATGCCCACCCCTTCAAGTAAAGTGTTACACATGCGTTCGTGTAAGAAAAATATTCACATTTAAAATTATCGGTTAAAATAACTAGCTCTAGCTTTGGACAGATGGCCGTATGCATCAATTTACGGCGAAAGAGTAACACTTGACCCGATGCATGAACCCGTCTGCCAAAAGCTAGTTATTTCAGTCGATAAAGCTTTAACTGGTGCATCAAACTAACAATTACTGTACCTCTAAATCATTGTTTTGTTTTGCATTAAAGCAAGTGAAATCATTTTTAACAATAATCATTTTTTACATTGATATAGCACTTTTTTTGGTACTCAAAGGTGGAATCTCCTCAACCACCAGCAAAGTGCAGCATCCACCTGAATGATGTGACGGCAGCCATATTGTGCCAGACATATTTGTTTCCACTTAATTTAGGTATGCAAACCTTTCTCAGATTTTTAGTGTGGTATAAAGCCTATTTTTGGGATTTGTCCTCTTGGATTATTGTAAGAAAGATTCAGTCTTATGCCACTGACAAACAACAAAATTTTAGCCCTGACTGTCCGCTCGTCAACAGTTAGAGGAGATAGCTGACAAAAGGCCGAATTCAGAGGCAAATCAGTGGTCGTTCCCGTAAGAGATGATCGCTATGTTTGAGTTATCAAAGATGCAATCTGAGAGAGCCACCAGTGTGTTACTGATGCCTGAGAGATATTTAGCAGGTTAAAGTCCTGTGGTGTTAAATGTGTTTTGACTGGAACTGATATCAATGACGACAGACAGTTGTGTAGTGTGAAAAGAACAGCAATTTTGAAAGTTGTTTAGTGTATGAACAGCATTAGGATTATCCTACTAAATGTTTTTGTGAAGCCATGGTTTAGTTTTAAGTGTTCAGGTTTTGATTTGGCATTAAAAACTTTCTTACCGCCTAGCATCCCATCATTCTTCAGTGGTCAGAGCTTTGACAGACAGACAGTAACCAGTCTCATTATCTCACTTCATGACGCTTAGACACCTTAACTCTCCTTTACAGAGGAATCGCCTTCAGCTGTCATAGGCAGAATACCAGCCAAAGGTCATGAGAGTTGTCATGATCTCCTTCCTTTCGCTGTGTCCTTTAACCCTTTCCTTAAACACACACAATATGCATTCATGCATATTGAAAACAGCTCATTTCAAGAAAACAGCTTATTTCCATGTGTTTGAATAGCTAGTGTTGATATCTTATCCAGTGACTCACCTTTAAGGGGATTTACTGTACAGTCTGTCACAACATTCACATGAAGCACTGTGGTCGCAGAAGAGAAAATCTTCACATTTCCATTCTGACATTGGTGGGCTTTTTGTCTGACACTGAAAGCTTGTTTGTGTGAGGATTGAGTAGTATAAGTGGTGTTCATGTTGCAAACTGGCCAACAGGACAGCTGCATTTGAAAATGTGCCATTACTTCTTAAAGACAGGGATGCTTCTTTCTTTCTCTTACTCATTCAACTCTCACACACACACACACACAATTGTGGAGGCATAACAGATGTTATGTATTAGATAAATAATTAATATATAGCTGAAAGACTCTCTTCACTCAACAGCTAAATGTATTCCTTACAGAAGCCTGTGGGTGCAGTCAATGCTGAGAGATTACTTTTTTCATTGTTCAGTCAGCACAATATATATTATATAAGATATGCTTTCAGGGCTTTGAAAGAAATGTGAGTCTCCTGAATGACGTCATTGTGAATGGTGCGGTCAGATATATTAATGTTCTTTTGCTTTAAAGGAATTTTCAGACACTATTGAAATAACTTTATTTTAATATGTGTAAAATTTCACACAGTAAGAAAGAAATCTGTCTAAAACAGATAATGCCCTGGCAGAAAATTAACTACCATTTCAGTTAAGTTTACTGACATTTCCTTCAGCTATCATACACAACCCAATGAAACATAATTAAAATAAGGATAAAACTCCTGTGAAAAATCCATGCGGAAAATTCCTTCATATCAACAGTACATGACTGATGACTGCTGTAACGTTACACACAACAGAAACAAAACTCAACATAAAATCAGGCCTGTTTCTCTCTCAATCTGCCATCGTCGCTCCTCATTTTATGCTTTCGCTCGAACGTCCTGCTCGCCACAGCCAACTAACTAGAAATTTTGTGTGAAATGAATTTCAAACTCAGGTGCCAGCTAACGTTAGCCTTGTAGACGGAAGAGTGATTTCTCTGTTTGCGCTGTTCCAGATTAGTGGGTGTGGCTTGTGGAGCTGTGTAATGTGGTGCATTGTGGGAGTTGTTGTCTTACATACAAATGCGCCCTTCGGTTATTTTCTGTCTTTTCTCGGTCAAGAGGGCACCAAATTAAAAAATTATTTTACATTTCGACCACATATATGATCCACTTTCAATAAAGATTATTGATGGAAACACCAAACGGTATTTGTCATAAGTCCATTAATGGTTAAACAGCTTTAAAGGAGTGACTAATTCTGAAATAATTTTTGTCACTTCTGTTATTTTAACATGGAACGTAATTTTTATAGATATTTTCACTTACTCAGTTAACTCATTTTCACTTACTTTATTTCCTATAGCTGATGTAGGTGTATTGCTGCAGGTATCAGGAAATATTTGTTTGAGAATTCCTCTCTGTTATTCTTGACTGTCAATGTTTTGTTGTGTGCTTCTATTTGTCAAATTTCTACTAATCAAATCATTCATCTGATAATAACATTTGGATTGTTTATGGATTTTAAATCAGATGGGAAAATGTAAAACATAAGCAAGCAATAAAAAAACAGTAATAAAATAGTAAACTATATCAATAGTAAACTATTGAAGTGGCACTTCATTCAGTGTGAGAATAAAGAACCAACACAAAAGCAAACATTTGCAAGCATTCAGAGGTTTAAGAAAGCACAGTATTACAATATTAGTTCAGACATAGTACCACTCTCCCTGAAAAATGTGAATTCAAAAAGCACTAATATTATTTTCTCTCATTTTGCCACTAACCTGTGCAAGTTTTTATCATCTGATTGTTTGTTTGTTTGTTTGTTGTTTTTATTCATCCCATTTGTTTCATTTTTTTAAATCAAATCAATCAAATGAGGAGTTTCAAAAGCAACCTATACAGTTCTGAAATGATCATTCTTAATCATCCACAGACTCTCTGGATTTAGAGACTCTCCCAGAGGATTCTGGGTCTGAGGTGGTACCAGAGACGCCCCCATAGTCGACCTCAGGAAGATGAAGGGTCAGATCTCACTGAACCCAGCACAGGTAACAAACACATACTTCACACAGATAAACACCATAACTATGTGATACTGATTTTGGCCCTGGAAAATCAACCAGCCAGAATTTGATTTAGGGCCAACTTGAACAACATTTAAATCATCATACAGTAATCTTGTTTTCCGACTGATGGTTTATGGTTAGGACAAATAAAAGACATTTAAAACCAAAGCCATCCTATTTAATGCAATTGTTTTTACCTTGGTAACTAACATGTTGGGGTGCTTTCACTCTGATAGTTCAATAGAGTTGAGTAATTTTCATTATTTGAAAGCAATTTTAACACTGGTCCGCACTAGTTCAGGATCTAAAGTAACATGCATGTGGATATTAGCTGATGACAACATCATTAGTTCAACCAAACACATGCAGGGGATCATGCCAGACAGTGACGATTTATGTTGGATACAAGCAAGAGTAAGCATGCAGTGTAATCGTCTAGAGTAAGAGCAATCAGAGCGGCAAATGAATGGCTTGCAATCAGATGTCTCCTCAAAAGAGCAGCAGAACGCAACGCACATAGACACAAGTGTCATTTATTTTGCTGCACATAATATCACTAATTACATAAAAAAAACATCATTGTTCTTTCTATCATGCTTGCTGTGCACACACTTGCCGCAAGATGAACACAAATCCACTGAGGTTTGATAGGATCTATAAAAACCAGACCAGTCCCACTCAGTTTCAGACCGCAGCAAACGTGCCCAGTGTAAAAGCCCCCTTAGATTGTACATTAGTACACTCTTGCACAGCACAAGTCTCTTGTGGAGAACACAGTCCACTCACAATTCAGAAAACGAATGCAAGAATTTTAACTATCAGGTCAGAAATTAAACCATGAAGAAGGAAACCAAAGCTTGAAGGGATTGTTGATGCTGATGCAAACATCTGAAACACACTCATACTAACTATACTTGACCACAGTGCCTAAACATTAGACGAGGAGCAAAGAATTGAGTTTGCAGACATAGTTGATGAATAATTTAGAGTCGATTGTGGCGCTTTAATTGCACTGCACCTTCCTGTTAAATTAGGTCCATACAACATGTGTCCAGGCTGTAAACCTGTACTGTGAGCTGTTTGAAAGCCATTTTATATGTAAATCTTCACTGACACTGGCAAGACATAAATCTTCCAATAACACCAAACATTTCGCTGTCAACACACTTCTTCGCAACTCTTTGTGTTTTGTAAGTTGTCGATTTCACTTTTTCTCCAAAAGGGCCATCCAGCGTAACTTATTACTGTACTTTGTTCCTCCCTAATAAAGTTTATTGATCCCTGAAAGCAAGTTGGACACTGGTATTTTTCTTGAAGAACTCAATAGTTCTCCTTTACTTTCTCTCTCAGGTCAGGCAGAGTATGTTTCTCGTATCCGAAGGCTAATGGCTGAGGGAGGCATGACTGCGGTTGTCCAGCGTGAGCAGAGCACCACTATGGCTTCCATGGGCAGCTTTGGCAACAACATTATTGTCAGCCACCATATCCACCGTGGCTCCCAGACAGGTGTGGACACGCGAAGCCGTACTCTTTTGAGCCCTATCCCTGGTCCCTCCTCTAGTGTCCCTGAGTCTTTGGCTGGAACTGCAGGTTCGTACTCCTACGTCCTCACCAACGCACTGGGGCTTCATACCGACACAGCTCTGGGCACCTCTACAGACATAGACCTATCCCCCCTTGTAGAACAGAGAGACTTCACACATCCCTCCTGTCACAGGAGTTTTCACCTATCTTCTCATCTGCTGTAAACACAAATGGACCTTCTGCTTCCATGGAAACAGACAGTGTACTGGAGGGAGAGGAGCTCCAAGACTTTGTGCCCTCTCTCCATCTTTACTCTCATCCTCACCATCTCTTTCTCCAGTGAATAACAGTAACTACAGCAACAGTGATAATAGTTACCACGGAGAAGAGTATGGGCGGTGAAAGAGGCGGAGTTTAGAGACAAGTCATAATTTGAAAACAATGAGAAAAGAGAAAGCAACACAACAGAAACGTCAGAATATATTTGCACTCGGTGTTCCTTTGGCATCAGTGTTAATATTTGTATCTGCTCTGACACAATTTAGTGAATAATGAAAGATAGAGAAACGGTTGTAGTTTCCTGATCAGCTGAAACTCAGCAATGTATTCAGGCTGTATTCAGTCAGCCTTGCTGAAGGTTCCAGTGGTGGTCTCTGTCTGCCTGTTGTCCATCATGAAGTGCGCACATATATAGCCACGCACAGAATAAGGTGTGTATGTGTTTTTATGTGAATGCCAGAGAGATGGAGCATTACTTTGCAGGAAGTCTTGAGTCTGCAGAGCAATATCAGTTCAACTGAACAATTTTTTCCTCTACTTCTTTCAAATGTAACATTTCAGATGCCATTGAAATCTGCTGCCTGAACCAGAAAAGTATAAAGTCTCAGTATAGTCTGGTATTTGAAGTTACAAAAACTTGTCACACTTTGAACAATTTAGTTATGTTACTGTTGGTTAGTTTTGAACTGGGTGTAAAGTCACTTCTGCAGAAGGTAGGCCCATTTTTAGAAGGTAATTGTTACATTTTAGTTCAGATTTGTATATTTTAAAAAAGTTAAAAAGGCCACACCTTGTTTTTCCTGTTTTTATTTTTTTTTGGAAAGAAGATAAGAAAGATAATCAAGAAAGAAAACAGAGTTGTCTAAACAAATACTGGATTTTGTAGGGTTAGTTCTGTGGCATTAATGGGTTGTTAAACAAATCCATCATTTACTTATATCCTCATGTTTTTCACACACAAAATAAGTTATTTTGAGAATTGAGAAGAAAGAAACAATTGATTAATTTCTAGAATTGAGAAGATTCCAGGTTTGGAACAACATGTGGGTGAGTAAGGGATGACAACATTTTATTTCAACCTTTTAAGATCTGTAGCCCCATCATCTTCATCAGTCTTCCATGTGGCCAAGTCAGTCTTCTTTCCACCCATCGTTACCACTGAAACCTTAACTATCTTGCTTTGCCCTATAAAAAACCCCAGAAAGTTGGCTTCTTGAAAGGGTTTCCCCTTCCCTGTTTACAGTAAAGTAGTTCATGACACAATGTGATAAACCTCACACTCAGAACCTCAACAGGGAAGCAAGTTTGACAAGCATGTCTATCTGAGAGAGACACTATCCCAGTTCTGTCAGCTACTGGAGATTTTCAAAGCCTATTGAAAGTTAAGCAGACACCTGACGTGTTGGTCTGCAGACAGCAGGCGCCTGTGTGTTGGTCTTGTGCGCCTGTGTGTGTGTGTTCAGAGAGCTTGTCCATTGGACCTCAAAGTGTGCCCCTGGCACTGCTGTAACGCCTTTTGAATTTCAGAATTTGAAGCATATTTTGACTTCAGCTTGTTCACAAACCACTAAATCACCACCAAATCATCATGTTGGATGTGTTTAAGTGTACTTTATATTGATATGTGACCTTAGGGAGTGTGTTTATGATTTGTTTTTCACTGTCCAAATGCAGGCCAGTGGTCAGTGCTAAAGTACTGCATAGGGAAGGCGCATGTTTGGATGAATGTTAATGTGAGATTTTTCTTGTTCGCTGGCTAATGCATTATGTTCCGCATTAATATGGAGAGGCTCTCTCTGCTTCTTTTGGCAAACCACTTTATCCTGAAAATGAATGTCTGGCAGTGTCTCCTGAATCAACCTGCTGCTTTGGTAAACAGTGTAACCTCTGCTTTAGAGCTCAGCTCACTGCCCTCCTACAGTAAAAAACAAACAAACAACAACAAAACGTTGTGCTTTTTCTACACATGATGTATAAGACACTGTATAATTACAGCAGCCGCTTTTCTGAGGGATTATGTACTTTACATTAAAAGTGACTAATTTTTGTCTTTTTTGTTTGTTTTTCTGTTTGCGTTTTAGAAAACTGTTATTAAATGTCTGTCTTTTTAAAGAATTGCGGTAAAACATTGACCTGCATACTGGGAAACAATCCTGTATGTGAATTGTATGGATTAAAACTATAATAAACATACCGTGCTTAACGTTTTGTGTGTTGATAGCGATAAAGACAAAAATGCTAATTTTTTAATGTTTTGTTTGTAATGTTTTTATTTTATTATGGGCCTTTTTGTTGCAGATGATCGGGATGAGAGATGTCATGCTGTTTTGACTGATCTTTTGCTGCACCTAAGATTCCTTGCACCTTGATTCTTTAAACTAAAAGTCTAAAAGTCCAGATGTTATTATATTCACTGTAGTTAATTTATTATATAACCATTTTCATTCATACACTTAACTTCACATTAGCCTTGTTGCTCCTAAGCAGACTTCAGATCAGTGCTGCCTGTTTAGGATTATGCCTCTCCCTTAAGTAGATTCTTTTCAGATGATTCCAGAACTGTAAATGAGACTAAGCAAGAAGTGATAGTGTTCACTGTGCTATCATAGAGAGGTTAACACTGGCTCTGAGAGACCATTTGAATAAAAAGGCCTGTAAAATGATTTGTCAGTTAATATTAAGATTCTCAAATCTGCAGTTCAGACATTTGCTATAGGGTTCTGAAGGTACAATGAGATGTAATTTAAGATTGTTAATTGTTAATCTTCTCACTGAAAATGAGAGATGTGAATAGAAATTTGATGTGTGAGAGCTGCATATCAAAGAAGGAACATTAGGAAGAGTGTTTTGGTCCTCTATAGCTTGTTTCAGTCCTTCTACTGATTAAATTGGATCTCAAGGGAAGCTTTAAAAAAACTGTGTTTTCTGATGAGCAGCCCTGTAATGGGGACCTCAAGATGACCATCATTTTCATGGCATAAAAAAACACACACCCAGAAACACTTCATCATGCAGGCATGTATGAAAGCAACAGCCAAACTAGCTAGTGTGAGGCTGTAGAGGCAACATTCTCAAAACCAAGAATGCAAAGAACGAACTTGTGTTCTTGGGGAGAACGCTCTTGCTAGTTATTCTTGGAAGAATAAACTTACTAGGTGACAATCACACAGAACGCTGCTGACAGTTTGAGACTATGTGTTCTGTTGGTATTTCGCAACAATACCCCTGCACTGACAACGTTTGCAGTACCCAAACATAACGAGAATTATTGACGGTAACAGCCAGGCTGCAATGATCTCTTGACTGAGGGGAAAACAGTCGAGTCTGTGAGCAAACTGGCTGGTTAGCTCGCTAGCTAACTTAACACCCGCAGGCGCTTATGGAGATTCTCACTTCCGAAAACGTTTGAGCACATTTTCGATTCGCCATACATTTTCGTAAAAATGCCAATATTTTCGAATATATTGTCGAAAATAACGAATTACTGTATTGACCTGCCTCGATACGCCCATTTTATATATATATCTCCTTCCTCGAATGCCAAATTGAATGCTGGGATATTTCTGCCGTCAAGTTCACACAAGTGACCAACCGATGCATCCTCGGTAAAATAGGCGTATCAAGAACACATCCGGGATTTTTAACCGTTCTTGACAAAATGCAAACTTGTGTATTGGGACAGTACTTGGGCCACAAAATATGACGTTTCACAAGAACACAAAGACAAAAACGTGTCTAGACAAGAACACAGATTGAGAAAGGCCCCATGACGTCGTCATCGTCTTCTTTCCAATTTTACGGCGGTTGGCATCCAGCTATTTGGTGCATTACCACCCCCTCTGCTCCGAAGTGGGGATCATATAATAGATTACAATACATCTTTGGCTATTCTCTTTCCTTTCAGAGGATAGACAAAGCACCCAGCAGTTTTGTAGAGAGGTTTATGCCGCATTCCAGGCAACCTGTAACTCGTGTTTTTCCAACCTTATACCTGTGAAAGTGCACTGTAAAAGCAGTCAGACCCGTGACTTCCCACCCGTGAACTCGTAGATCGATGTACTCCCAGTTACGAGCTCTGATGTCACATAGCCCACAAAACCATAAAAACAATGGCAGCCCCTGCGGATGCAGTGTTTCTGCAGGCGGTTCACGGTGAGAATACACTACAGGATAATATAATGTTATCAGTTTTCAGTCCATTGAGAGCATGAAAGGATAAATTAATACCAACATTTACAAAATAGTAAAATAAAAGGTATAACAGCTTATCTTGCCTTATATGCGCCGTTTTTCCTCCTTAGTTTCCCTGAAATAAACAAGGAGTAAGCAACTTTGATGACAGAAATTATTACAATTGTGCATTAGCCCCGTAAGGTCCGCCATGCTGGTTTGTTTACATACCACAATTCCTTGCGCTCAGGTAGTTTGGAGTGACTGGCCTGGAATGTTTTGAAGTCGTGATTTAACGTTACGTGCTCAAAAAACTGCCTGGAACGCAGCATTAGATAAACTGGTTTGAGTGATTAATTATCAGTATCTAAATGACGAAAATATATTTATTCAATGTTGGCTACATTATTATAGTGCACCTGCAGAAGCATTGTGAACTTTTGTAAAGATACGTTTAGCCATTAACTAAATGCATCATATTCAAATTGCAAACACATGAGGAGAGTCTCCGCACGAAAGACCCACGCTGGCAGAGGAACGTGCGACAACATTTTCTCTCCGAAACGGTAAGAAATAAAATTAGATTGAATAGAGGATTATTGACAAGTCAGTTTACGGTGACAGGATGCACGCGACTGAGCTGTCTGTTAATGATGACGAAGTAGCATGTCCCAAAGCTTGCCTACTCTTTTGCTACACGCTCAAAAGTATGTCGTTTTTCTTCACAAAAAGTGAACAGACTTTTAGGGCGTAATAGGTGAATTGGCACGCAGCGATACTGTAACAGGAGGGCAAGGTTTGGCAGGGTTGTATGAGGCAATTACCCTCTGCTGGTAGATGCTGTAACTACACCATATGGGTGGCTGTAGTAACTTTTTACAAGCAGCTCTGTGTTCAGACAAAATATTTGTATATTTGTTTAATTGCTGCATTTATAAGGAAATGTATTATATTTTTGTATTTATTAATTGTATGTGTAGATAGACAGACATTTAAAAAAATAATAATATTTTTATTCAGCAAGGAACGTGACAGTAAAACAATGTTACAAAATATTTTTGTTTCAAATAAATGCTGTTCTAGAACTTTCTGTTCATCAAAGAATTCTGAAAAATCTATTTACGGTTTCTTAAAAAAATATTAATCTGCGCAACTTTTTTCAGCATTGATAATATTAAGAATGTTTCTTAAGCAGCAAATTAGCATAGAATTAATTTATAATGATCAGAGACTGATGTAAAGATGCTGAAAACTTAGCTTTGACATCATTGGGGATAAATTACATTACAAATAAAAATTATTATTTCACAATATTACTTTTTTACTGTATTTTGATCAAATAAATGCAACCATGGTGAGCAAAGGAGACTTCAAAAACAAAATTCCAGTCTCTCTCTAGCTATATAGCAAAGCAATTGCCTTTGAAATAGCTTTTTGTCAGATATTATAGTCCTCCTTGATAGAAACACTTTGCTCCTCTAATCAGTGTCATCCTGACAAATATCAAGAGTTTTAATGCAGGACTGAGAAATCCATTCCTGCCATGTGAAATGACACCAATTCCTGTTCCCCCAACCCAGACTAAGCTATGACAGATCGTTCCTGAGGGACTGGAAGCCACCACAGCATTCACTGTTTATTCTGAGAAAGCGATTATACACTTTTCCCTATGGCTCTGAGAAATTCCACCTGTCTAGTAGGAAATTTGTTCGCCATTAGCCCAGTGTCTTATTTTCAGCTGACTCTCTGCTTTTTTTGTGAGTCTCCTGTCTCATCTATCAGTATTGATGCTGTGAATGTTTAAAGAGGGCTGGGATTGCTGGAATTCATATCTCACTGCATGTTAACCTGTGAGGTTGACAACAGCGGGCCTGATCAGAGTCCTCCCTAATAAAACTGATCTCAGTAATTTTGAGTAAAACAAAGCTCTAATACTGATATGATTACATGCCCTGCTGAGCATTATTATCACCTATACTAACTAACTCTGCTCTCACTCTCCAGAACTGCTGTTGCATAAAGTGCTCCACACAGAGGATCTCTGAGAGCTGCATCGCAACGTAAGTGGGCACTGAATGTCTCTCTCTCTCTCCTCATTGTGTGTGTGTGTGGTGGCATTTTTCTGAGCGCTCAAGTGCACACATGCACAGTTAGGCTTTGTGAGAGGAGATTTAATGATGGGTGTTTTCTGAGAGAGAAAGACTGTTATGCAAAGCCCCTCTTAATTGTATAATGTGGCAGATAAACAGAGTGGGCTGAGGTTAATGGGGATGACTACAGCAAAACATTGCTGCTAATGATCCGGCCCATTTACTATTGCTAAAAACCCTGTGGCACAGTGTGCAGCCATGTACTGTATGCAATTATAAAGCTATCACATGTTTCTCTAACAGATATGGCACATTGTCCATTTTTTTGTTGGTTTGTTTCTCCCTGAAATGCTGTTTGTGTGGACATTTTCTTTTAAAGCGATCATTTTCCTGTGCTTCTCTGCTGCTGTCAGTTATAATTTGCTGTACATCCCTAGCTAATAAAGCCACTGAGATTGTACAGGAAATATCCACACAGCATTTGCTCATACATTATGGTGTATTGATACATCTTGTCCAATATTGCCTGTATTACATAACAGGATGCAAAAATTGGTGTGTGTCTGTGTGCCAGTGATTACTACCGATATGAGTAGAATAGAAATATAATCAAGTATCTAGAGATGTTTTATATTCAAGTGAGAGGTGTCTTTGATATAAAGGAGTGATAAGGTTGTTTGAAATGCATAAATACCTTTTTTCTGAAAAGGACAAACTAAAAATCAAATATAGATGTATAGCCAACTTTCCATGTGCCTTTAACACAGTTACTGTGAGATAGAAAACCACTAAATGAGCAAACCTCAGAATTTTGTTATCAAAACGGAATAGTATAGGAAAAAGTCCTGATGTAGTATGGTTTAAAATGCATGCAACAGTCAATAAATCCCGAATTGTGTTTGAGGGTGGTGTTTGAGAGTTGAGTTTAAAAAAAGGTTTAGGAACATATCCAAAAATCATAACAGATCTTAATAGTCTGTGGCATATTTATGCAAATTACTTTGCTCTCTGGAATACTTGATTCTGATTGGTCAGCTGTGGCATTCTGGGGTCATATTTTGATAACATGATCACTTAATTGTTGAGGCCTAATTGACTGTTTCCCCAGAAACTCATTTGCTACACTGCTCTGCTAATTTCACGGCTCTTGTATGATTTCGCAGTGTCTAATTTTGCATAATACAATAATTTGAACTAAACTGAATTTTTTTACGTCCATTTATTTAGTATCACAAAATTACCTATTTTACAGTGATGTTCAAAAAGGGATAGTTCACCTAAAAAGTGAAAATGATTTCATCATTTGCTTTCACACGTCTTTCCAAACCTGTATGACTTTCTGTCTTCTGTGGAACAAAAGCAAATTTTTTAGAAATTTGTCCTTGCTGAATAATACTGTCAAAATTGTTTTTTATTGTCAGTGGAAGTCAGTGGTTACCAAAACGTTTTGGTGAGAGGTGGTACAAAGTACACAACTTCCCTACTTGAGTGAAAGTACAGATACAACTGGTCAAATATTACTCACAAGTAAAAGTTGTAAAGTCCAATTTGTACTATTTTTGTATGTAATACTTACATTGGCTTATGCCTCTGAATATATGCCTGCCTTACCTACCATCATATCAATATCAAATTTATTTCTAGAACACAGTTTCAGTAGTGAAATGTTGGATGTTTACGTCAATATGAAACAACTTTATTTTCCAACAAAAATGCAACCAAAATCATCCCTCTGACTGACGTCACTACTTTCTACTCAAGGACAGTAAAAAGCAGGATATTTGTCTTTCCAGAAAAAATAATACTATTTGGAATGACATGATGGTGAGTAAATTATAGCACAATGGTTATTATCTATCCATTTAAAGTGTAAAGCCCGGCTCGATATAATCCAATGGAGGCATTCAATCAGTGGGTGTCTTTTCTCTGGCAAAGTATTTTGATTAAATGCAATACATTTTTCAAATGTATTCTCTAGTTATTTCATCTGACTCCATAAGATGAAAAGGTTTTTAATGATATCTGTGCATCATTAAATAAAAGCGAACGTTTGGCTAATTCCTTTTGAAGGGGTCATGAACTGGTTTTTTAAATTGTATTATATTGTTGTCTGAGGTCAACTTATGACATTCGCTTGGATTTTGCATTCAAAAACATTAAAATAAATAAGTAATAGGCTATTTTCTACCCTAGTTTTGAGCCTAGCTGAAAAACGCTTGGTTTTTATGGGCGTCTCGAACTGAAGACTTGGAAGTAAACGCCCACTGCTGTGAGTGGATAACAGTTTTGCATATTATAATGAGTTTAAACTCACCTGTTGATGCACTTGGGGGAAATTGTTTTGAAAGCGTCCAATGTTGTCAAATGGCAACCAGAATGATTCGCGGCCTTGTTGAAGTAGGCGTTGATCTTCTTCTGCAGGGGTGGTGTTTTATCCTCTTTGACGTCATAGTTCCCCACTTTGAAAAACGAGTCGTTTGCTGATTCTGGTGTCAATAAAAGCTTTTATTGGACTAACAAGGCCGTTTTCAGTTCTGAAACAGGATATTTTATATAATAAGATGACCTCTTAGATGTCAAAAGCTAAAGGAAAATTTGATTTCTCAGTTCATCACCCCTTTAACTTTAATTAAATAAGTTAGAATCATCAACCATCAATGTAACAATTTATTATGTCAGGTGAATTTATTATTCCAATTTCATAATCAGTTGAAGATAATCAATATAAAACATAAAATGCTCTGGAGTTAAGAGAAGACGAACCTGACATTAGGAAATATGTGAAGCTGAGAGATCGGCCTCTCAGCCTCACGGGCTGATATCTGAAATACAGAAAAGGCCCTGAGTTCACAGTGGAAATATACCTTGAATATATATATATATATATATATATATATATATATATATATATATATATATATATATATATATATATATATATATATATATATATATATATATATATATATATATATATATACCAGACTTACTTTAGGGTAGAAGTTGACCATTTGCTAACAGTGGGAAATTTGCATTCAGGATTTTACAACTTTTGGCGGTTTGACCGTGTCTAGAGACCACATTCCTTTGTGTGCCAGTTATCCCTAAGCTCTTAAAAACCTTGTTACCTTTTGTTTTACTTGTTTGGAAATTAGACACTTCAAAAAATACCAAACATGTATAAAACTATTTGATAATATTATTCACATTAAAACCACATAGATTATTGTGTGAGTTTGTTTGGGTAATCTCTGCATGGGGGATGAGGAGAAGAAGTGTGTGTGTGTGATAGTTCCTTTGTCCACTTGAGGAGTGGTGGTTCCTCAATATTTTTTTCAGTCTTACAAAAGCTATTTTTATAACTAAACAAACAAACAAATACAAATACTAGCTTTAGTAAAACTGTGAACCACAATAAAAGACACCATAAAAGGCTCTTGCAAATTAATTTGAAATTAATAAGAGACAATACCTTTTCAAAGAAATCAGACATGGAAGTGAGAACAATTATTATTATTATGTTATTGTGCTATTATGTTATTATATTATTTACCCTCTAAAGAGGCTTAGAACTGTGTTTGTGTTGCCAAGAACCCCTTGAGTTGTGAAGAACTGTATTTGCATAGGGTTCTCTGAGCGGTAATGGTTCCAGCAAGGACAATTTGTCATCCAAAGCACCTTTTTTAAGAGTACATTTGCATAATTATATCCTCTCCTGATGGTGTACTGTAATGTTATATGCTCAACTGAAGAGTATGAAAGGGGTCACAATTTCAGATTTGTGGCTTTTAAAAACAATTTTGGTTGCTTTTTTTGCTGCCAGGAAGTGATCACTATGTAAAGCAGCTGAAAGGATGTTTTGCAGGTCCTTCTTAGACACTGTGTTCTTGTTCATCGGAAAACGGATGCTCATCATTGCATTACATTAGCTTAACTTTCCATTTAGATATAACTGCTTTGTTTTTTGATTAGTTTAATTATTTATCTCTCTCTCTCTCTCACACACACACACACACACATACATTCCTTTCTCTCACACATCAAATTACTTGCTCTGGTACCTCTCTGTCTTTTGGTGGTGAATAATGATCCTAATACAAACATGGACCTCTTAAACAGAGAGAACACACTGCACTTAGAGCCCATGAGAGTGTTATATAATAACGTAAACGGGTGGAAATATAAAAGTGGAAGGAGAGGATATAAGCAGAAGAGGGTGAGATGTAGAAGTCTCTGGCTGTATGTGATGCTGATCTTTCTCTATATTCATTTCAAACACAAGTGTGTGCATGCATGAATACTAGAAGCAGGAAGTACAGCTCATTCTCATAGTATGCAAACTGCAGCAAGATCCATAGCAAAACTAATTTGAGGAAACTAATTGTGGGAAGTGTTTTCCTAATATCTTCACAGACTCATGCCATTTGTACGTATATGAAAAGGTTTTAGTTTTACTAATTTGACTCTCTAGCTATTAGGTTAGGATTAAGCTAACTCTGCGAAAGTACAGCAAGCATAGGGATGAGATGTCTCTGTTCCCTCCTCAGGTAACAAGCGCTACCATACATAACTGAGACGTTCCCTTTCGTTCGAGAACTCCTGTTTCCAATGAATTGGGATCCCTAATAAAACGCCATGGTGCTGGCCCCGTTCACTGCCCAGCTCAGCTTCCCGCCTAAGCAGTTTCTTATTTTTCTTTACGGCGGAAGCTAGCTCAGGAAGAATCACACTACAGTTCCACAAGACCCGCTCAGTAGATTTAGATAACACTGGGAAGCGTGCCCAACCTGTTGGAGGGAACGCTGCCGAGCCCCTGCCCACCCAAAGGGAGGCAATGGAATACACATATGAAGTGTTCAGATGCAAAAGCCTCTAAGTGCCATTTGAAATTTTCTTCTAAAATGATCATTTTTATCAAGCTTGTATATTGAAGTTCAGTAATTTCACTTAAATGGCAATGAAGATTACCTATTAATTGTCATTTAAGTGAAATTACTGAACTTAAATATACAAGCTTGATAAAAATGTACTTTCATATTTAGCTTCATATGTACTATTTCGTGGAGCAGTGAAACATATGGCTGTCCCTGAGGAAGCCCAATTGGTGGGAACCTACTGAGCAGGGACAGCTCTGTTGAGGGAAAGACATGGAGCAGTAATTTGGAAAAAATGGGTCGCCATAGGGACCGCTGTAATGCCACCCAGTCTAATAACAACTCTACAAGAGGTAATTGACCTGGCCCCAGGTGAACCGCCTCGCCCGGTGCCGGAGGTGTGATGGAGGAACTCACGAGGTTAACCGTATGTTGAGGAACCAACAGAGCAAAAAGACGCACGTATCCGGCCCATGAGGCGGGAATGGTGTTGCAAGCCGACATGACCTAATTCCTTGCGCTACTGGCCATAGGAAGAAAAACAGGAGGAAACAGGTTTAACATGAAAGCTATAAAATCTAAGCGAACGTGTTTGGTGTCGCCCATCTCTACAGATGTCTATCAGCGAGGCAACTTGTGCCTGCGCCCAGGAGGAGACAACTCTCCTAGTGGAATGTGCAACCCATCCTAGGTGGGCAAGGCACGTCCTGGGACTCATAAGCTCAGACAATAGCATCCACTAACCAGTGGGCTAACCTCTGCTTGGAAACAGCTTTCCCCTTCTGCTGGCCTCCGTCCTGAAGCTTTGTTCACATAACGCAGAGTGCGGGACGGGACAGAGGTTAGCTAGGGCTGGGTCTGCCTCCTTCAGTCTCGGGGAAACGCCAGACTCGTTGAGCATGAATATAATCGCAATCTTAAAGCTCATCCACTCAGAGGACACAACCGGTCCACTCCGAAGCAAAAAG
The DNA here is from genome assembly GCA_030378365.1 of Hybognathus amarus. NCBI lineage: Eukaryota > Metazoa > Chordata > Actinopteri > Cypriniformes > Leuciscidae > Hybognathus > Hybognathus amarus. Next base: position 148,527 of record JAQIUQ010000528.1, read on the forward strand.
CTTATGTGTGTGAGTTCACTTCAGCTTTATACCCGCACTGGCAGGCGGGGCGCAGAATGCAAGGCCTGCATGCTAATGTTCATTGGCTCGTTTTAAAGGCAGTTGGTCTCCTTAGCATGATCCCAATTGGCTTTATGCACAGCTGCACTACTTCCTGAACTTAAGCCAGCTCCTTTGTTTACTGTCTGCCATTATTGGACAAATTGATTAGTTCAGGTGTGCCTGACCTCAGTAGTCACGGCAACAATAACCATACACACCTGAATTAATCAAGCTTGGCCAATAATGGCAGACAGGAAACAAAGGAGCTGGCTTAAGTTCAGGAAGTAGTGTAGCTGTGCATGAAGCCTATTCATTGGAAACTCTTCCGAATGAGACTAAAAGAGAAACTAAAAAGAGTCACTAGACTAAAAAATGTGATGATCATCTAGGATCATCACATTTTTTTAGTTTAGTGACTCTTTTTAGTTTAGTTTTGCTTTAGGTCAACCACATAAAGTTAATTTACAAGGTTACTTTGTAGAGATTTTATAACATTGATAAATCAGAAAAATCCAGAAAAAGAAACTGAGGGAAAAAGCTATTTGCTTTGTCAGCTATTGCAAAGCAGTTTTATTGGTGAACTGTATCAATTGTTTTATTGAGGCAGATTCTGCCTCGGGTCTGAAGCTCCAATAATTCAGAACATACACAAGAAGCACACCATATTCAATGAATTCAGTGCCAAACTCAACTGGGTGCTCATGTAATCTAGATTCAGTAACACCAGTTTCTGCAGTTCTAAAGTTAACAAAGCAGAACTGAACTGATACGGGCTGAACTCGGCAGCTCAAATCTCATTTCAGAGCAGTGGGTGAGCAAGTGAAGTGAAATGGAATTTGTTATGTATGTCTGTGATGTTTGAGCTTAATGAGCCTGTCATTTGACTTGTTAGAGAACTTATGGACATCTAATCCTGACTGGAACTGGTTTCTCATGGCACACAGCAGCTTGAGTCAGTAGATTTTCATCATAGTCTTTTTCTGCCCATATTTTTGTTGTTGTTTTTGTTGCTGTTCCCTATGGGGACATTTCACTAAACAGCCTATGAAACAAACTAAAGGATAGGACAAAATAAAGAGTTGTTAAATAACAAAAATGTCTCAGCAGTAGACCTATTAGTTTTGGTAAAGTTCTAGCTTTAATGTTCTTGTAGTTTTAAAGCACTGGTACTTTGATATTTGCAATTATTCTTAAGTTTAGTAATGTTGGTCTCTCTCTCTTCCTCTCCCCTCTCCTGCTGTATCTCAGATCATCAAACTCAGTATTCATAACGAACTAATGAGAGACCAGAGCGTATTACTGTTACTATACACACAGTGAGTTAGTTGAGACATCTCGTCATGTCCACACAGCAGTGCTGGTCTGCCTCACCTCATTAACGGCTCTCTCAGATCTCGTTCCTACCCTGTGGTCTGTTTGCATGAGAGAATATTCCCTTCTGATATTATAGACTTCACAGTAAAACAGCGTACGCTTTTGCAATGTCTTCTTTATGGCCTTGACTAATGAATCAAATGTAATTAAATTCAAGTGAAATTAAAGTTAACTTCATTAAACACAAGAACAAGCTGTGTAGACAGAGGTATCAGGGATTTATTGGCTTGACCTGTTGGTTCTGCTGAAAAGAAACCGGCTAAAAGCAGCCTATGCTGGTTTGCTGTTCTTAGCTGGTCTCCCAGCATGGTCTGTTTTCTGGTTTTAGAGGGCTCTTGGGCATATTTCAGCTGGTCAAGTTGAGAGACTGTAGCTGTCCACCAGCTTGAAGGCTGTTTAAACCAGCTTAAGCCAGCTAAGATTTATTTCCCCCTGCAGGGTGTATTTTAAAGAAATAGCTTACATTTTAGGTTTTTAATTACTTTAATCCCATTTAATTATTTAAATAATTTTTTAAAACATCTAACTCTTGTCATGATTTTATCTCCTGGCTTATACTATTAGGGACAATTTCATTTACAACTCTTATTAGACATGTAGGTTAGTCTATAATTATTCTTGCACGATTTCAAGTTATATGAAATAAATAACATACAATTGCATAAAATGGTATTTTTCTTTACAAATAATATTTTCAGTTATGATATTTGTGTTAGCTACACGCGATAAGAGCTAGGCATTCATGTGCATGTGATTTTAAGAGGACAGGAATGTAAATGTAAAGTTTTCATTCTCTATCCTGAATCTTTCACTATCATTTTATTCCCATGCCTCTCTCTCCTCTCCTCACTACTTCCATCTCTCTATCTCAAAGCCAGTGGAGCATGCAGACTTCATTCTTGCACCTGAGTGTGTATGTGTGGGTGTGTGTGAATTGACTTGATTGACCAAGGATTGACTTAATCAGGCCAACAGTTTTTAGAGAGGTCCCAAATCTCTCCACATGCCCCTAGAGCACATATTCCCCAGTTTACAGAGTGCTTGCATAACACATATGTGCAATCAGCCATTAACTATGAACTGCACAAGCATCCTTACAGTGTCACATTGCTTACAAGGATTTCATTGTCCAAACCACACTTCTTTTCCCACAAATATCATGATACTGTAACTACAATCACTGACCGCATTCATGTTCAATGTTCAATTTATTTATTAAGCACATACTAATACAACAACAGTTGACCACAGTGCATGGGACAAATCAAAATAATCATAAAATCACATTCAAATTATACCACAAGCACAATGCTTATGTATGATTGCTCAGACAAATGCTAGAATAGAAAAACATGATTTGAAATGTCGCTTAAAAGAGTGGAACACTGCCGAATGTAATAAGGTAACCCATTCTACAGCCTAGGAGCAGCGGCTGCAAATAAGCGGTCTCCTTTCATTCTCCAGTACGTCCATGGGACCACTAAGAGGTTTAATGACTGAGGGCTTAATGTTCTCTTTGATTTCTTCCCTGGATCAGATCAGCTATACATGTTGGAGCAGTACCATGTAAATTCCCGTTCACACTACACGCGACTTTGTCGCTGCAGGTCGACCAGTGGAGGCGTTCCCCACTGGTTGCCTATTAATGTTTGTGAGTGACATTCACGGATGTTACATGAAGTAGCGTGTGTATGATACGCTCAATTTGTATTTTTGGCATGCTATCAACACGCATAATCGCTTTTCAGCGTATTTATGAACGCCATTGACTTAACGTTATTACTGTATATATAAATCTATGACTTACCTCAACCCCGTCCCTAAACCTACCCGTCACTGGGGTTAATGGCATTTATGACTGATCCCTTGCCATCCTGAACAAAGCATTTAAATTTAAAGAAAACAAGACATTACATATCAATAAGGAAATCCTCATCCCAGTTGTCAATAATTGTTGAGGGAGTACAATGGTGTTGATAAAATTGAGAAGTTGTATTAGTTTTGCATGTAAACATCAGAGCATCTGTTTGTCATCTAAACCCTAAAAACAGAAGGAATCAAACAGAAGAAATCATATAATGGCCAAATCGAGTGACCTCAGTGTCAATGAAATACAGTGATGTGTTCTGACAGTGTCTAAACATGCAAAGGATATGCATAAATCAAAGCAGCTTTGTGCAGACGAGTAGGCTACAAACCTCCTTTGTAGATTTGAAAAAATAAAATACAAAGATCATTTGGAGAAAAAGAAATGTATAGGGGGTATAAATTAAAAGGTTCATATAATAAGGAAATTAACTTTAAGTCATGATGTACTGTGAAAACTCTAAATTTCAGAAAGTGAACTTATCTCAACAGTATATGGCCCTGTTAGCACCTACTGTTAGATAACTACACCAACTGGGTCCAAGAGGTTTCTTTTTCCATTAACAGCCATTTAGCTGTGCTGTATATTGGGGCATTTTTGGTAAACAGTAGTTTATATGACTAATATACAGTAGATAGTATTGTTCCTAATCACTAGAAGAACTAATGGCATAAAATTGAAATGCATGAAAGAAGGATCCCAGTGATAGAAGTGAGCAGTATACATATATATATATATATATATATATATATATATATATATATATATATATATATATATATATATATATATATATATATTAATCAACTTAAGTACTAAAATATAAAAAATAATAATGGTGTAGAAACTTTGGAAATGGAATACTAAATGGTAGAGAATTTCCAAATGATAATTAAATTGTGTGGTTGTTTTTAGTTTCAGACTGTCAATCTGGCTTCCTTTTTCTATCTTGGTGAACTCAAACTTCATTCTTAGTCTCAGTCAGATAACATGCTTTAAATATCTTACGTTGGAGGTGCTGGACAAAATTGTCATTGATCTGACCTCTGACCCCAGTTTACCAGGGTTGTTTAAAGTCTATGGAGAAGATTAATCTGCTGAAAAGAGAGCAGCAGTGATGTGTGTTGATGGTACTGTAGGTGCAGACAGACACTGTCAGTGCTGACACAATCACTTAGAGCTCTGAGCTGGGGTGATACTATCAGAGACTTTTTTCTTATACCAGAGAAGCATATTTCTCTTCCTCTCTCTGGTGCCTCTTCTACTATGGATGGAACTGAATATTGATTATGGATTGAACGACTGATAAGGTTAATTAGTAATTTTTCAATTGCTCCTGTCTGCCTTGCTGCTGGACTGTGTCTGTAAGCTCTGAATAGTTTTTTGTTTGAATCTCTATTTACTATTATTCCTTGCTGTTCTTATTTGCTAAATTTAACTTATTCATCAACATATATTAGATATTGTCTAATATTGCCTATCGCATTAATCTGACATCAGTAGCTTATATCTAAATCATTATCGCTATAGCACAAAACGTTAGTTTCTGGCTAGCCTGTTAACCTGCCATCCATGCTTGCCGTCTTTTGTTTTCTCTCGCGTGCTCGCCTTTTTTGAGTCTATCATGCGACTAAGGTAAGTAGAATCAGTCAACAAACATGGTGAGTAATGTCTTCTCCTGTTAATGTCACTTGCATTTTGTGTCACGTGTATGGTATAGCATTCTCTGTCAGCACTGAAGGATTGATAAATTCAGGGAGACAGTCAGGTTGACAGAGATGATTTCAGAACTAGAGAAATACATCCAAACTTTAAACGAGGATAGTAAGAGTGCTTGGGCTTTAGATATTGCTTTGAATGCGTCTAGCTTAGTGAACTCTGTACATTATTTGGTTTCGGCTGTAGAGCTTGTGCAGCAGGGCAAATGGGTGACTGTGAGATGCTGTAGTCGCAGGAAAACACTGGTCTTCCGTTCTGAATCTTGATCTATTCACTGGATTTCTACTCAGTGCAATGGCACCCTGATTATCACCATACATCATGGTGTAAACACTACTGTCCATGCCATAAGCAGTTGAGTTAGGTACTGTGTTCCTGAGTATTGTTTGGTAGACCAATGTATTCAGCTTCACAGATCGACAGTGCCACGGTTGGATACTGTTGGCTAAAACAGTATCCTGATGTGCTACAGAAGATCTTCTACAGAAGACCCAGTCAGAATTACTGAATGCTATTAGACTTAAAGTCTTGTCTGTGTTCTTGAAACACAGCTCGTAGTCTAGCTATACCTTTTAGGTATCTCAGGACATGTATAGCAGCTACTAAGTCATGTGTTTTCAGGCTTTGCAAGGGTTTGTGACAGTTTACTGACTATCCAGCTAATGTCTAGTCTGGTACAGGTCGTTGCATAGATCATGCTTCCAACAAGTTCACAGTATTCTCTGGGATTCTCAATCTTGTTGTTTTCTTTCTCATTCCTGTCACACTCCACTTTTAACTCACTTGGGGTAGCTTTTGGTTTACAGTTTTACATTCCAAACCTTTCAAGCATTTTGAGAATGTACCTTTTCTGACTCTTCTCCGCTTTTTGTCTCAGAACTGAAATCCCATAAAATAAGATATTTTTCCTAGATCCTTCATGTTAAATTTGGACTTGATTATTTCTTTAAACTGTTGAGCTAATCCTCACTGCTTACTTATGATTATAAATCACATCTACCCAGATGGTCACAATGATTCTCTCATTTTCAATCTGCTTTCTATATACTACATTACTAATTATGATTCTTTCATTTTCAATCTGCTTTCCATATACTGCATACTAACTTGTCTCCAGTGTCCTCTAGTTGTTCTAAGTATATGTCTTTCTCTATTGGAGCATGTAAATATGCTGTTTTGCATGTCCATCTGATGAACTAAGAAGTCTGTTCTGAACTGCTATCTGCATTAATACCTGTCCTGTACTGAGGTGAGATTTGCTGTAGGAGCAAATGTCTACAGACTGATCTCATGAAATGGCGTATGTATGACACACCAATTCGTATTTCCATTTTTGGCGTGCTATCAACATGCATAATCGCTTTTCAGCATGTTTATGAACGCTGTTGACTTAACGTTACATTACTGTAAAAATAAATATATGACCTACCCCAACCCCGTCCCCTACTTTTTGCTTCGTTTCGCTTGGACATTTTTTGGCTTGTACATACATCGCGGAATCACTCTGACATTTAACGGCGTAGACATACACGCATACACTGATGGCTCAAAATGCGTATAAACAACACGCCACTTGACTTGAAAGTGGCATGTATGTTTACGCAAAAGTCATGATGTCATGTTGCATGGTAGTCTTATGCCTTCAGTTTGGTTGTATCCCTTTGACAACATACCTAGCCTAGATTTGTCCTGTTTCTGAATTTTCTTTAAGGGCTTATACCCATATCCCCTCTACTGCTTTTCTACCATCTGGTAAAGTTGTCAATTCAAATTTGTCATTTTCTTTAAGTGAGTCCATCTCTTCCTTCATAGCATGTTCCCATCTGGGAGCCTCAGGTGACATAAGGGCCTTTCTATAGGTTTGGGGGACTCCTCACACTTCCCTGTAACAATAATCAACACTTACATTGGTTACATCAAATTTGGAGTATGTCAGGTAATCTTGTAAATACTTTTGGGGCTCTCTTTTCGAGTGGTAATGTTTTTGGCTAGCCGTGACTGTTTGGACCTGTGCTGTTTTTGTTGTCTTCTGTGTCCATTGTTCCATCATGTTCTGACACCTCTGTATTGTCTGGATCAATACTCTCCATGTTTCCATCTAGGACCTGAATTCTCTGTGTTTTCCTTACTTTGTGGGGCATCACCACTATTCTCACTATCCTGTGTCCTGTCTGTGTAGCCTTCGATTTCTAAGTAATCTCCGTCGGTTTGCTGTTCAGCACTGCTCTTCCTAATGAATTTCACCAATCTATGTTTTGACACTTTCCTCTGTCCTATTGTATACCAGATATGCTGGGCTATTTTTACTATACCCCAGAAGTATTATCTTCTCACATCTAGGGTCCAATCTCTTATGATTGTGTTTTTGTATGCATAGTATTCCTGATTAAAAACCCACATTTTAGGAAGGTCTGGCTTCTTCCTGTCAACATGAAGTATGGAGTATTCATTTGTGTCTATCATTATAGCATCTGTTTCCGGGTGTGAGTTGCAGTTTGGACAACAAGTGAGGCCACAGATCCTTTGGTAATCCCTTCTATTAGCAGACACTCATCCTTGTTTCAAATATCATTCGCCATTGTCTTAGCTGTACCATTTTGATGAGGAAGTAGGATGGAGATGATCTATCACGTCTTATTCTCTTTCTCGTAAACGTGACTGTGTTTCTGACCCATCTAGTCTTGTGTGGACTTCATTTAGCCAAGGCTGCAGTCGACTCCATGTTGAAAATATGTTAGACCTATCACTTCTGCTACTAAAGAGTGCTTTATTAATAATATTCCTGATCAGCATCCAGATTGCTTAGAAGAACTTGATATTATTACAGAAACATTATACTGACTGAAGCTATTGCAAGAGATGCTTCCAGAGGTTTTTAAAAAAAAAAAAAACGCAACTTGATCCTACAGAATTAGTCAATTACAGGCCAATCTCTCTAATCTGACCTTTTCTGTCAAAGATATCAGAAAAAGTAGTATCCAATGCTAGGAACCATGTTCCCTTCTAGAAAGAAATGGTATCTTCTAGGATTTTCAGTCGGGACTGAGACCATACCATAGTTGTCAGGAACTCTGGTATCGCGACTCCTTTCGGCCTCGTGTTTGTCTTGTGTCTCTGATTGTCAGTTCGCCTGACTCTACCATCACAGCTGAACACAGTTACCACACATTTCCCATTTTCTGCACTGATCTTCTGCACTATTTATGCTTTTCTCTTTTCTTTGGTTCTCTGTCAGTGTGTGTTGGTTTCCGTCCATATTACCACCTCTCCTCTTGCTGAAAGTCTTGAATTAGCTGCTTCTAAACCTTTAAAGCCTTGTCTGATTATTTTATCCTTTTTTGATTTTTATTTGCCTAGTTCCTGTTCCCCTATTCTCACTCAGCTTGCGCACCCATTTCTTTTACCCCCCTGCTTTCGTCCTTGACTATTGCCTTGACTTCTTCCTTGAAAACTGTTGGTCCGCTACTGGTTTTGACCTCAGCCTGTCCATTGGATTTTGCCTCTGTCTCGCCCTCTTGGTGGCTCGGCTACCAATTATTTTAGTTTTTTATTGTCATCCTTCAACCTTTTGGACAATAAATCCTATTCAATTGATCTGGTCTTGGGTCCTGTTGTCTGAACCTCCTTAACAATATATTACCTTGCTACCTTGCCCAGGCTATTATGGCTACTGCATTGGCTCCCTATTAAACATTGTATACATTTAAAATATTGATGATTACTTGCAGAGCACTAAATGGTTTAGCTCCCCAGTACTTAAGCGAGCTCTAAACGCTTTATAGTCCGTCACGTCTCATTGCCATCTCAATACTTAGAATATCAAATTCTACTGCTGGCGGTGGATCCTCATTTAGCACCAAAACTTTGGAACAGTCTTCCTAACATCGTCCGGGAAGCAGACAGACACACTCTGTCAGTTCAAATCTAGACTAAAAACACATCTCTTTGACCTAGCATACTCATAACACAGTAGTAGACTTTTATAATTCAATGTTTGGCTGCATAGATTAGGTCAGCCGTAACCGGGAACACTTCCCATAAATCCTGATGTACTGTTACATCATAAGAAGGATGCCGTCGTAACTCTAATATTAGTCTCTCTGTGTCTACCTGCACTTGTCCGCTAATCGAGGCCGCATCTGGATCTGACTGAAGGACCTGCGCCTGGACACTGACGAACCACGCAGTTCCTACGAAGTTCTTGTGAAATTACAGTTCATGTGGCTATACGCGGAAGCAATAAATACATTTTGTATAATAAAATTTTCAAGGCTTGTACCTTGGAAACTATTTCATGGTTTGCGTTCTACGAGATCACCAAGCACGGTTTTGTGTAATGAGCGGCTGAATTGCATTAAGGGCTTTCGTGTTAGCCCCTAAGTTAATAACTAATGATTGTTGCGATGGAAGTGAATCAATCAAAACTAACTTTAGCTAGACAATAACTTTATTCTAGTAGCTGCTGTAAAGCCAAAACAATCTCTGTCACTTTAATTTCCTATTATCACTGTAAAGCTTTTCTAAATCTATATTGTTAAAGCGCTATAAAATGAAGGTGACGTGACAACACTGTAGTTCTTTTTTCTTTCTTTCTTAATCTCATAGGCATAATCAGAACAAACACCACATGGTACGAGCCAGCTGCATCTAATCTAAGTTTGTTTGATGTGTCACTCAGAATCAACATTAGAAGTGAACTGAACTAATGAACCCTTAATGCCTGTGTGAAACTGACCATGGACACACACACAAAACTGTATAGCAAACACTTAACCTGCCGGTCCCCCACAGAGTTCATCCTCAGATGCTCTTGGAAATCTCAAAATCCCCTAACTCGCATGTACAAAATTCATTAATACAGAGCTGGTCTGAATTATTTAGAAAATTGCTAGGTTTTTCATTTATTGTGTTTCTTAAATCAACATGTTACCACTCTAAGAAGTCCACAGAGAAGCAACAGACTCTACATGCACAGAATATTTATTAGTAATTTAAGTCCTAAACATCCTCTGTTTTTTATTTATTCATTTATTTCTTTTTTGTCTCTTAAGCTGGTGAGGAATTGCCTCATAAAAGAAACTGTCTAGGTGTGCAGTGATCAATGATAGCAATTCCAGATGCACAGTGTTGTGAAAGATGAGTTTTCTTGTTATTGCTCAACCATTATACTATAGTCTCCATTAACATTTCTAGCTGGATAAGAGTGTCTAAATAATTTACATCTCTAATAATGTAAAGGTTTTTTTGCAACGGTTTTGTGAATTCGCTCGAGATTCTGTTGCCTTGCCCTTGTGTATTGTGCATGACTTGGATTTATTTTGTGAGAGTGTTCTTGTTTGTTCCATGCATTTCGAGGATGATTTTATTTTATAAACAAGGCCCAGTTTGAAGCCGGATTTGCTAATCGTTTAGTTCTCAGAGGATGGAGCAGTCCCTACACTAAAGGTTAACGGTCTTGTGTTGAAACCGCAGACAGTGAGTAGAACTGCTTCAAATGTCTGTGTGTCTATTGGCGTGTAACTTAAGCACAGCAAGTAGGCTATGATCACATATAGTTAATGTATCTATGGAGCATGTGATGTATGGTGTGTGTTTGTTTAAATACATTTGTTTAGGTGGCTACTGTAGGTGCCTGTTTGTTTATTGTGAAACCAAATCATGTCTTCATAAACCACGAGTAGATACACAAATGTTTAAACTCGAGCATGACATGGTGTTCTTAAAACACAGCGCTCAAGTTCAAATCATTTATAATTTTAAAAAACACTCAAGACCTTGTGTTTTCCTCCCATTTCACTGCCCATCTCACGTTTTTTTTTAGCAATGTTATGTTGTAGTATGTTTTAGGATGTCACAGCTTCCAGTTGCTCTTAGCGTGAAAGCTTTGCGTGCTTGTGATTTAGCTCTGCCCACACGGCACGCCTCCACCTGCTCTGCTTTTTCTGGAAAGACTCGGTGCAGCCAATCTTTCTTTTATAAATATAATAAAACTAAAGACTTTTTGTAGATATGATGATGCAATATTACCCCCCCCAACTTGTGTGCCAGTTATTCCTTCTCTTAAAAACCTTATTACCTTTTTACTTATGTGGAAATAGAACAATTATATCATTCGCACTGAGACATTTCAAATAATACTTAACACATTTATAAAACTTAATGAGAGTTGTTCAGATTAAAACCATATCGATTATTGTGTGAGTGTGGGTGATCTCTGCAAGAGTGGGGGATGCAGGGAAGGAGTGTGTGTGTGTGAGAGAGTGTTCAATTGTTAATTTGCAAGCAAGGTCCTTCTTCTCATAGACTTGTGGTGAGGTTGATCTCTTCAACCAGTACTTCCAGTCTTACAATAGCATGGATGTCAAAGGTTGAAAGCTTTTCAACTGTTGATTTGAATGAGTCCCAACTGACAGAGTCCAGATACAGTTTTATAGGCCTTAAAACAGATAGAAAGACAGATTTATATAGTCACTTAATTTGATTTTGTGAATATTTCATAATATAAATGACCTGCGCAGAGTGGACAAACGCTTACCAGTACTGCATCACCTTGAATTGCAATTCATTATGATCCTTTTCCTGTCATTTCAGTTTAACCTAATTTGGAGTGTGAGCTGTTCTGAGATTCCAGCTCATGAATGAATTAAAGCCAAGATTCAATTTTGAATTTTGTCTGAAAACTTGGTGAAAAATGGGGAATCTTCTGGACTGCAGCCAGCTCTTTGAGATATTAATTGATTAAAGCATAATCTTCATGTGGTCACTCTCTTGATAGACGACTTTTAAATGGTTCTGTTCATTTAGACTCAGTAGTATTCTTAGGAGGCCACATATTGATTCAGTCAGCTGAGGTTTTGCATTCTTCCACTAATAGACCCTTTTCTTCAAAGCAGTTCTGACCTGCAGACCTTCATTCAGTCGTTTACATCTGGAAAGCAATTTTCCAACACAGTCTCATGAAAATGCGTATCGATACCACAATTGTCATTTCTCGTGCCATTTATATGCCAAAAAATGTTTTTTTGCGTGTATATGCTACGCACTAAAAAACCCTGGGGTAGGTTTAGGGGGAGGGGTGGGGAGTTTGTGCGTATTATACGGCAAAAAATGCGCATCATATCACGCGAAAACGCAGTGTAAATGGCATGAGAAATGACATTCGTGCTATAAATACGAACTTTCATGAGATCGGGCTCCAATTTGCTGTGCACATTTACATGATTTTAGTTCCCTTTTAAACTATGTGACAGTTATACGTGTTTATACATGTTTTGTGTTTGGTCATATGTTGTGTGATATCTGTTAGAATCCTCTCACCCTTTTTATATATATAAATGAGTAAAGAGAGAAGTGTGTGCATGACCTTTCCTGACAGGACAGGTTCTCCTGAATGTCATTGATTTTAGTGGCATAATAATCACACAGCTTTGAGCAACTGTCAGAAATGGGAGGAGAGGCAGAGGGAGAATGAACAGAGGTGAGCAAGAGGAGGAGAACGTAAAAGAATGACATTTAACTGCGAGGGGAGACAAGGACCCACTGGCATTTATTCTGATGGAGTGTTTGCTGTCTTATGGCTCAGCTGGTTCATGTTGCCCTGTAGATTACACAGTATAAACAGAAAGCTAACCTGCATCCTCAACAGACTGCAGGAAGAAGATCATGGATTTGACCAAGTTATATGATGGAAAATATACAGAGCTTGAGCACCTTGGGTATTGCCCAGATGGTGTGCATGTCTTGGTTGGCAACAGAGTAGTGTTTAAAGTGTTTACACTGCCCAAATACACAGTTGTTGGTGTAGTTTAGGAGGACTCTTGATTGTATCTTGCCCACAGTCCCCTGGATAAAAGCAGCCCCCTTGTGCCCCGTCTCCCCTACATCTCTCCAGTATAATGATATAGCAAAGGAGCAGTGAGTCCACTCTCAGTAAATAAGAGAAGCATGAAAACACCAAAACATAAAGTCTTGCATCTTATAGTTCTGGGACCTAAACCATGCACATTTTGACATTCTTGCCTTGGGCATTTTCTCCTACAAAAACTGTCCTGTCTTGCATTCATTCTCAACCCCAAACATTTGCCCTGGCTCCTGAGTATGTTTACTATGCTCCTCTGCGGCTTCTTCAGCAGCACATAAGTCTAAATCTGATTACTGTCCGCTAGACTGACTCCGGCTCCATTTACAGAGGTATAAATTCTGCTCATCTGTGAAGCAGCTATTGATTTGTGGGCCGTCACTCTGTCCCCTTTCTCCCACTAATCTCTCTCATTTCCCATGAAGTCTACTGCTTAAGCAGTCTGGGAGACATTGGGATTTCATTTGTAGTCACGAAGAGGGATGGTGCGGTGGTGTGCTACAATCAACATCAGGACAGACATTATGAAGTATGAACTGCTGTATAGGGAGTGATGAAAGATGAGAGCGAATTCACTCAAATCACAGTGATGCCAATCACTCCTGTCAGCCATATCATGAAAAAGTCATTTCTTTCTTAAACAAGGCCTAACACAAGTCTATGGTTTACAAAGCCTTCAGTCTTCAGAGCCTGGTCTGATGTTTAATTTAAGCTTTTTCTTGATTTTAGAGAAGTAAATGTAAAATCTACAACATATAAAATGTAAATCGTTCTATAAAAACCCTGTGCTCTATAAGAACATAAATCTAAACCCTGATGTCTATAAAATATGAATATATTCTCTCTGGCTGTGTCCATGTTTTGAAGATAAGCTGAAGTGTGCAACATATCAAATGCAATAATTTCTAAATTTAAATTCGGTTCAATTGTTTTGACCATTTATTGATTCCATCTCTGGTAAATTCAAGGAACTGTAAAGAAAAACAATGATTAATTACTGTTTTTAAGACTCATACAAAAAATATTAAAGAAATATAATGACTACTGGAACCTACTGAATTATATTAAGTTGGTAAACAATGCCCTACAGTATGCTGTAAATCACATTAGAAAAGGGCAAGTACCACTATGGCCATTAACAAGCTCTTGGAGAGACAAAATCAAATGTGATAGATGCAGTGCTCTCTCTGCAGACTACAGAAAGATTTTTAAGCTCAAGTCAATATGTCAGTATCCATAATAATCTGCTCTATTGGATATCTGTCTTTTCTCCATATACCTCTTTCACTGATAAAGCATGTGTTTGACTCAATGTTCGGCTTAGGCTTAGATCTAAACACAGTTGACGCCTCTTGTTGCAATCAAAAGGCCATTTGAGCTCCTGGTGTAATTTCTGGCTTTAACTCAGTCTGGTGGATCATTTAGTAACTGTTCCTGTTTCTGACTCAAACTGTTAAGAAAGAATGCTCACAGATCTCTCTGAAGATCAACGCAATCCTCCTGTGAAACCATCCTCTTAATGAGCCTAATTTTGTTTGGGAAAATAAGGAAGACTAAAGCGCTGTTGGAAATCCAAGCGGAGGTGAGATTGCTGCTAAAAATAGGGTTGTTTGTGAGAGGATGTCAGGCTGGGTTTAGCCTCTGTCAATCAAATTTCTACTCTCACGCAGATACGCACATATGTCTTCTGAAGCATTGAACTGTCAGAGGATCTCATATGAATTCTTCAAGTATAGCTCTGTGATTGGCCTTTCACTTAAATTAATTTATCTGCCGGTAAGGTTACACCAATCCTCGTCCTCAACAGTAATACTTACTTTGGTTCTAGACTTTTTTGTGTGTGTACTTGGTGTGTGTTGGCTTGAGTCAGATTGAAGGTACCAAGGACACAGAACAACGTCTAGTTTGAAATGAGCTGGTGTAAATTTAACCCCTTACCTGTCACCCCACTTTTTTGAAGGGGGTTTAAAATGCATTATTCACACTTAAATGGTTGTAAGAATGCTTTGGCATATATACCCAAGTTTGGTCTTGTTTTAAAGAAACACTGAGCAGATTATTGCTGAAGTGACACTTCAAAAAATTAAAGTATGAAAAAGTTATGGAAGTTTAAATTCACAGTAAATCAAACATATTTTTTTATTTTATATAAAATATATATTTTACAAAATAGTTTTACTCTAAAATTACTATAAAATCAAAGCCATAAATCTAACCAAGTTATGTTCCAAATTTGAAGTTGATATCACAAAAATGTTGTTCCCATGAGATTTTGTTTTAGGCGTAGTACCAAAAATAGCCACCGGGTGCCATTGAATTCCATTGAATTTAGTTGTAAACATTTAGCCTGACTTCATCATACTCATATCTCTAGTGAGAATATGAGTCTGAAACTGCTTCAGTTGGGCTTTGATTATGAGGCGTGTCTCTAACTGAACCAGGAAATAAACAACAACTCTGCACTCAATTGAATAGTCGGTAGACCTACAACCAATCAGAGCAACGCAGTAAGGCAGCTACTTTGCATTTCACAGTTGTCAACAGAACTTACTTGATTTTAAAAGTAAAATAACGAGTGTTGCTTCTTTTACTTGATCTCCATGAGTGCGACCAAAGGAGAAACCACAACGACCACAGGCTTTTCATTACGTCCAATCTTCTTCAGCGACCATCGGAGCCACCTGATAAGTTACACTTTTGCCGACTCATGTTGGAAGGATGGCAAAGATATCTTTCCAAACGACAAATGCCTTGATTGCAGTTTTCTGTTTGTCTATTAAAAATAATGCACTGTTGATTTCAGTTTACAACAGACGCAGACAGCGTAAATTCTGAATTGACAATTGACGGACTATCTTAAATTCTCCAGCTGAGAGAAACCAGTTAAAGGAGAACTCAGCGAACAATGAACCTTTGGTCTAATAAAACATTGGTACCTAGTCAATCGTTCTCTGAGATTTGTTTTCATGATGATCGAATGTAAGAGTTTTATCTCTAAAAACTGTTTCAGCGTATAATGCTAGTACTGGGGCATCGACTAAGTAAAAAGAAATCGCTTGTTTATACCACTAACAAGGCTCAGAATAGCCCCACACTAACGCAGTAACATAATGAGTGTCCATACATGCAAAACGAAGCATTGAGAACTTTGTAAGTGTACAGACCGTTTCATAAGAAGATTACGTTGTAAAGACAGTTCACTTCATGTATACAGAAAGGAGCCATCTTAGAATATAGTCTGAATAATTCGAAACCACGAAAGTCGTGCCTAGTGAGCTGAACTGTATGAAGTTCAGCGAACTTTCTGAACTGTATGAACGGCATTCGGGGATTGAACTTATCGACTGATATATTGACTTATATTAAAATAAGTACTCTATGGTAACGCAATATTCAATTTCACAGGATGAATTCTTGAGTTTATAAGCGTTAAATGATACCTATTTTAATGATAACTTCTAAAAGATATAATAAAAAAGGCAATTAAAATAATATTATATTTGAGAGGATAATATTATATATTTTTTTATATTATATTATAATACTGTACTATATTTTTTTTATTGAAAAATACTAGATTGTATGTTTTATTATGAACTTTTAGCATAAAAACAGAAGTTTCAATGATTAAAAGTGGGTGCATCGACTTTTTGTGACAAAAGTCAGAACTTCTGTTATGATGCAGATATTTTTAGGTGCACTCTTGTCATAAATTCATCAATTACTTCTTCCTACATAATTTGTAACAAAACAGGGGTAGAATATCTATTAAGAAGTCTTAGACCTTTCCAACAATACATATTGTGTCATAATTAGATTAGGATTTAATAGAAATATGAATTAAAGTTAGGCGTCCCGGTACCAGGATGGTGACCCCAATCTAGGTTGCTTTTTCTTTACATCATTAAACAAAAACAGAGGTCAGTTGACCAAGAATAATACATTAGCCTACTTCAGCACAAGCACACAACCATAAAAACTGGTTCAGATGTCACTTTTGTGACATAGACATTCAACAACATTAATAAAAAAAAATTGTCAAGAAAGTCATGTGTTGTAGCGTTTGTATCATACCTCTTCTTACAGGTGCTCAATTAGATCTATTTTCTCTCACTCCACACACCTACAGAAACCACCACCACTTACATCCACATGACTGCTCCCCTGAGAGGTGCATGCTGGGTAATACTGGCATTCCCCTAAGGCAAGATTATGTCCAATTAGATCAGCAATGCTGCAGGAAATCTAATTAACATAACCACATCAGAGAAAGATGTGGAAATGCAGGGGAGGGCAAAGAGGGCCAGAACCAGTGAGTGTGTTTGTAGGCAATTCCCTCCTCACACACATGTGCTTATGCTCATATAAGTTTGACTGGACATTTTAATGTGTGCTTCCTCTCACTCTAAAAAAAAACAGTTATGAAACTGTTAGCTGGTGCTGCCGATAGTAGGAATAGTTCTGTACTGGCTGATGCAACTGAAATTCACACGCTTATGTATTGTGCCTGCACTTCTGCTCTTTGGCTTTTCTCAGGAAACAGGTTCCTGTTCTCCAAAACGTCCTCCTCAAAGTCACTAATGGTGTCCTATTGTATTTACCCATGCCTAGGTTCATACCGTGTCTTTTACTAGCCATGTGCAATAGTTGAACTCTGCTTCTTTTCGAAGATTGGAATAAAGTGTTATATCTCTTCCTCCTACCTGCAACAGTCACTTAAAGCCTTAAGCAAACACATTACATAAAAACATAAACAAGTAAAACAGCCTCAACCAAAAATTGTAAACTCTTTTAAAGAATTAAAATGGCTAAAAGTTTTCTTTTAGTGTCTAATTTACCAAATAATAGTGTGTGTGTGTGTGTGTTTGTGACACGGGTCTTGTCTTTCTGTCTGTTCTCTGTGTGTGTACTTTCGTTTGTATATATTTGTGTGTGTGTATGTATATATATATATATATATATATATATATATATATATATATATATATATATATATATATGTATGTGTGTATATATATATATATATATATATATATATATATATATATATATATATATATATATGTATGTGTGTGTGTGTGTAGTGTGTGTGTGTGTGTGTATGTATGATATACATACTGGTCAAAAGTTTAAGATTGGTAAGATTTTTTATGTTTTTAAAAGAAGTCTCTTCTGCTCACCAAGGCTGCAATTTTTTGATAGAAAATACACAAAAAAACACAGTATTATTGTGAAATATTATGACAATTTAAAATGACTTTTTTATGTTAATATATATTAAAATGTAATTTATTCCTCTGAAAAAAAAACTGAATTTTCAGCATCATTACTCCAGTCTTCAGTGTCACATGATCCTTCACAATCACTCTAATATGATGATTTTATGCTCCAAAAACATGTATGATTATTATCCATGTTGAAAACAGTGCATTTTACATTCTTTGATGAATAGAAAGTTCAAAAGAACAGCTTTTATTTGAAATGGAAAGCTTTTGTTACATTAAACACTACCCTTTAAAAGTTTGGGGTCAGTAAGAATTTGTATTTTATTTTGGGGGAAATAAATAAGAAATCAATACTTCTATTCATCAAGGATGAGTTACATTGATCAAAAGTTACAGTAAAGACATTTATAATGTTAGAAAAGATTCTAATTAAATAAATGCTGTTCTTTGAACTTTCTATTCATCAAAGAATCCTGAAATAAAAATGTAAAAAACTGTTTTCAACATGGATAATAATCATACATGTTTTTAGAGCATAAAATCATCATATTAGAGTGATTTGTGAAGGATCATGTGACACTGAAGACTGGAGTAATGATGCTGAAAATTTTAATATATATTAACATAAAAAAAGTCATTTTAAATTGTCATAATATTTCACAATATTACTGTGTTTTGTGTGTATTTTTTATCAAAAAATTGCAGCCTTGGTGAGCAGAAGAGACTTCTTTTAAAAACATAAAAATCTTACCGATCTTAAACCTTTGACCGGTAGTGTATGTATGTAAATATATTATGTATGTATGTATGTATGTATGTATGTATGTATATAACCCCAGCATTCTTCAAAATATTTTCTTTCATCTTCTGGGATATAACAGGTTTGGAACCAGGTTGAGTGAATTGTGTTTGGGTTTTTTTTTTTTTTTTTTTTTCATGTTGATTTATTTGTCTTTTTAATAATAATGTTGTGTGGTGATCTGTGATGGTCTTTGTGCAGCTTCTCTGCACAAAATAGCTACCAAGTAAGCAAACCTAAATTAACAAACTGCAATAAAGGGGACGGTGATGTGATATTTTAATTTCCTGCTAAATTTGTGGACTATGAGCTACGGAGTGACTGGATTCCCAAAGGATGTTTAAATGAATCTGTCCGAAGTAAATATTGAAATGCAGTTTTAAAATGAAAAGTTTAAATTCTTGTATTAGAGTATGGAGATTTTGTTCATTTGTTGTGTTAAAACTTTATAGCTGTTCTGTGTGTGTGTGTCTCTACCTCGTTTTACAGATGAGGATATGTGAGGTGAGTGGGTGATGTTACAGCAGTTTTCACTGTTAATGTTCTCTCTGTGGTGCTGTTTGATGTCGTCTGAGGTGAATTTTTTCTCCCTGTGGATTACTGGTGCCACAGAACACACACTTTATCTTAATAACAGACTAATCATCCAAGTCACTTAGCACATCATGTTTTTATCTGCTTTAATTGTTGCCTGTACCTGCTCAGCTAATGGAAACAGATTGGTCGTTCTGTAGGAAGGGCTGCTGGGAGATTAGTGAAGCTGTACTGTGAAAGACGTACTTTTGCTCTGATGAATGTAACTGAATTCCCTCTTTGCTCATAGATGAACATCTCTGCCTTTAAGAGGAACACACATGCACACGCCTCCTCACTTTCATCCTATGAGGTTTGAATATTCTATTATAATTCTATCTTTTATCTGCAAGAATATTATGCACCATTAAAATCATTTAGTCCCAGCATCCCTGGCTCCAGTAGGATCTCATGGTCTTGATGATGAAGACCTAAACACAGCCACATCTATCACTTCACTGTCTCCCCTTCTGGCAGATCATGTGACCTAATTGCATCACTTCTTTGGTCAATCAGAGCTAAAGCCACTGGCTGGACTATACCGTGGGTGTAAAATATTTAGGCTGGACAAATGCACAAATACACTAAGGCCTGCTTTCACAGACAGGGCTTAGATGCCAAAATTGCGCACTTCAATAAACAAAATAGCGGTTGTGACAAAAGCTCATAGTATTGGTAAGTATAATTATAAAGAGGATTCTCTCATAATTACATGCTCGGTCTCTAGTGTCAGTTCAAAATGATGACTTCAACAGCATTATCCTGAGGATTACTGCTTGTTATCGATCTAACAAATGTGTTATTTATATGTGTGTGTTGGTGCGGTGTCAGCAATCATCCATGTGATAAAACCTCCCTGTAAAAGTCAGGGGAGGCATGCACGCAGGTAGCCTATTTGTTGAACTGTTTGATTATGACAGCCATTTACCTGGCCTCATTAAATGGCTACATTAAAATCGATCAGTAACAATCAATTTAATAAATAAATAAATCTCGAGAGCTGCGTCTCTCCGAAAATATTGACGACATTTTGTCGTCTTGTTGCATAACTGGCACGCGCAAATGACAAATTGTAATTTGGAAAAGCCAAATAAAGACAAGGCGAACTGATTGCCTACACATTTGTAAACTTAGTTACAGCACGCGCTTTCTTTATTCCAAATTTTACGCTTGTGTACTTTAATTAACAGCTCTGCTCATCTGCGGCGGAGCGCGCGCTGCCTGAAAGAACGTTCCGCCTGCAAGTGATTTAGATGATTTCGTTCCGGGTTGTCAGTGGCTGTCAGGTTTCCGCTCTGTGCTGCCATTGAAATGATTTTCTGTTCGCGATTTCTGTTTTGGCTGGCATCAGTCTAATTTTTGTCTGCTGTGAGACAGCTGCCAGATTAATCTTTGAGTCTGGGTGCAAGCCCTTCGAATCTGCCGAGAGGGGCTGATGGAGGCGAGGAAGGGATGCTTAACTCTCATTCATAAACCTTATACAAGCTCCCCTGAATGCTCTTATCTCCCAATCACCCTTTCCGTGAAATATATATATATATTTTTCTTTTCTTTCTGCCTTTTTACTATTCGCTACACACACACTTACACGCTCACAGAACACAAAGCCCCGGCGGCTTTGAGCGCGTGCGTTTGTCATTCGGTGCCAGTTCACGCACTAGCGACAGACAGCAAACATTCAGCTGTTTTCAAAATCTCTGGAGGAGGATAGTTCTTAAAGTGAAGAGAACACCCCATCCCTTCCCCTATACTTTCGCTCTATATGGAATGGTTTATTTATACATAGCAACTTTGCTGATGTTTTGGGAAAACTGTTTTGCTTAAAACGTGATGAGAATGCGTTGAAAATGTCGGGCTGTCTGAGCGCTGTCCACGAGCGGTGGTGCTGAACCTGTGCACTGCGCTCAAGAGCCTCGCATATGTTGAGAGCCACACTCATCACAAACAGTTACACCGAGAAACATAGGCCGGAGCGTATGTACGGCTGGCTGGGTAAAGCTTAGCCTTGCCTTGACCGCGTGCTTAATTTGAGTATATGACCACTGTCCTCAGATGACGTGGGATTCCGACTGCTCAGATTCCCCTCCCCAGTGAAATGACGTTTCATCAGTGGCATAGCCTACAACTACTTTATTTTACGTCCCAGAAAAGAACTGTAATTTGTGGAATAGCTACGTGTGTTAGTGCCGTTGCTTGTGGGCCCTACTTCTCCAAAAATACCCTTCAACATCTTTTTTTTATTATTTATTTATTTTACCCAAAGTGTTCAAGACAAGGTCTATCTGTCAATCTGTAAAACGAGTAAGCTAAATGCATTTATCTGGAAGGATGGTTCAGACTTGTTTGGTTCAGACTGTTAGAGCAGACAGTGCTGGGTTGAAAGCACATCACAGGACAGGACAAGCTATAGGTTGATTCTGTGAAACATGCGGACTCTCAGGTGATTGGCTGGAGGTAAATGACATCATTGAAAGTCAGCTTCCTCAGTCGCGCGCGCTAAACTCCTGGAATGAGATCAGAGCCGCTCGCGCAGATGGGAGCCACATCTGGCGGATTCTAAACCCAGTTGATTTAGAGAAAACCACGCGCCCGAGGTGTGTTCAGGTGAGCCGCTAGTCACGATGGTCAGAGTCGTAATGAGCTTCTCCCCTCCGGCGAGAGCCGCGCGCGTCAAGAACGCATGATGTGAAAAACAAAGTCATCCCGCGCAACATGAGGACAGCTCTTCCAATAATCTTGAGGAAAAACTTGCCGGAGTGAAAGAGGAAGTGTGGATTCTTTTTCAATTTTTTCTTCTGGCTGGCTGAGCATTTTTAAAATCATGCAACATGAATGTAACTAACAGCACTGAAGCAGAGGGACTCGCGCCCTGGAACTTCAACGGTGAGTTGCGAGTGAAGGCAGATAAGTATGACCCGAAAGCCTTAGAACAGAGAGAGTTAATTATGTCACACAGAGTATTGCGATATGTGCTCATTGTGTGAGTATAGTTACATATAATCAGACCATGTCCACAGACTCGTTCGTGACGGTATGGTGTTACTCCCAACGAAAACTCAAATTGTCCTGTAATGTTTTCCACGATGAATATGTTCCAGGTTTGTGTTATTGTCTTTGTAGGCTATATCATTTTGTAGATCCATTTTCACCCTTTCAAAATGAGCTGCAATATGAAAGAAGTATTAATGGTAATTAAAGACCCCAGCAATATGGCTAAACCTGTTTACCCCATTCCGTAGGCTATGCACTTTAAAATTAGCAATAGAAAAAACAAAATATGTAAATCAACGTTTTTTCATCTCGAGAAACACATGTAATCAAATGATTACAGTTCCATTGAAAATATTTTTTCTCAAGTTATGTGAATATGAAGGAGGCGGTCCGTAGGAACATGGACAGGTCTCTGATTGCATTCATTATATAATGCTTTTGTTAATTCTAGATACAGAGGTTAAATTATATGATGTATTTTGTGTTATTTAAAGTCTTAAAACAGCTTTGGTTTTGACTCGCTCCAAACAAAAGTGTATGATTATATCCTATGTGAATGTTTGTTCCATTTATGTTTCTGTGTACGTGTACTGTAATGCTTTTGCAGTGAGAAAATTAATTTAAGCATCAAAAAACGTAAACAACAGTTTATGTGAGTGTGTGTGTGTGTGTGTGTGTGTGTGTGTGTGTGTGTGTGTGTGTGTGTGTGTGTGTGTGTGTGTGTGTGTGTGTGTGTGTGTGTGTGTGTGTGTGTGTGTGTGTGTGACTGATGTGTGTTGGTGTTTCAGTGGTAATTTTTGCCAGAATGTCCTGAGGCATTGGCTGATGATGGGTTTGACATGGACTAATTGACGTTTAGATTAGATTAGTCTCTGATGTTTACATATAGATCAGTGTAGTTTTTAGGCAGAAAGTTGTTTCTGGCCAATCCGCCATTGGTTTCTCTTATCGCCACTCTGTTAACTGAGCAATCAGGACCTGATTCTCAAGCCCCTGTGGTCTCTTTTTGCAGCTTGTTCTTGTTTGATTAATATGAATTATCTTATTACGGTAAACCCTGCTCTCTTTGGCAAAGATCTGTATGCCTTTCTCTCAAAGAATATGCCTATGCCCATATGCAGCACAGAATGATGCACATGTAGCCTATTTTTTATCTAAAAACTAAATTGGATCCAGTTCTTAAAATGTTGCCTTTTAAGCTCTTTAGAAGCAGAGTGCATATCACCACAGAACAGGCACACAATCCCCCTCAGATACTTGCACTGACTCCCCTCTCACATCTGACATATAAAACAGAAAACATACAGACATTTTGGGGCACTGAACATGGGGGAAAGAAACCAAAAGCCTAAGCATCTGTCACAGTTCACGCGGAGAGATTTTAAAAACAATAGAAATCTCTCAGTTCCGCCACCTCTGATCCGACTCAATCACGTCAGAACTGAATTCGCCTTTTTCGATTGTGTGACCATGATGCTCACTGTGTGAACTGGTAAAGTACTAGAAGAATCCCCTAGAGTGAAAGTCTCATGTATCGCGCTCTCTCTCTCTGTTTGTCTGGGTCTTCTCACTCTTCCTCATCCTTACTCGTGCTCTCTTTGTCTCTGGCTGGGTGTTAACCCAGTTTCACAGAGGAAAGTGTGTCGCTATGCTGCTGTTTCACCCTGTTACACGCACTCAAACACAAACACTGAGAAAAGAAAGAAATGCCTGGAGACACAGCCAGTTCTCTGTGGGTTCTCAGCAGGAGAGAGAAGAGCTATATCAGCTGAAGCAGCAGGATTGGCTTTATGGCTTTAAACAAAGCCCTGAGCATTCTGCCACTGGTCGCCAACAATTGCATCACCTGTGACATCTTTAGACTAAATATTTAATCAGACTTTGCCCATTTTGGTTGCCAGTAAAATATTTGATTACTGTGCAGAAGACTTGAGCGGATAGCCTTCAGCATTGTTGCATGATGACAGCCTATATGGGACATTCTGATCCCAAATGGCGCCCTCTATTGTCAGTGTGCACCTAATTGTTTTGAGAGATCAAGCAAGAAAGATCACATCACAACTGACAATATTAAGATTTTATTTCTTAATTATTTTAATGGTAGATCATTACAACAAGGGTTTCGACCAATCATGTCTTATGAAACATCATCTTTGGTTGAATTAAACCATTAAAATGAATTGCCTGATAATTCTTTGGTTTCCCCAGGTTGATTCCTGTATGTTTGGGGACTGGCTGGGATCATGGCATGTCATTTGTATAAATTTCCATAGGAATTGTATCAAATTGTAGTATCAATGGGGTTTAATGTATCTTTCAGCACCTTGAGAGAAAAGCAAAGCTGAACTTTGCACATATCAGTATCCGTTTGATTAATACCACATAATGCCACTGGAGAAGTCTGACACTGACCTAGACAAATGATATGTTTTTACTTTCTTCAGAGAATAATTCTGATAACTGAAGCTCGTTGTGTGTTAGTAATTGCGAATACTCTTTCCATGGCACTCAACCATCACCCACATCACTATCTGCCTATCAGAAACATCTAGAATATTTCTCTAGTTGAAAGCATGTAAGGATGCTGCGTCACTTGTCACAATGCTTTTGAAGTTTCACTCGTCTGTTGCTGAACTGTAGCACAGCGGGGCATTGTGCCTGATATTCGATCCAATATTCTGAGAATTGGCAGAAAATTTGAATTGTGTGTGAGAGAGAGACGAGAGTCATTAGTTTGCCAGTGGACAGTATAGAGAATCTTATAGCGAGCACATACCAGAATCAAAGGAGGAGTCTGCTGAACAGACCACAGAAGCAGCCCACACACACTTCCACTGTGATGTCTGTCCAGAATCTGCAGAGGCCTGTGCGCTGTCTGTGTATTTGCCTGGTTGCCTTAACAAACTCTGACTTTTGATTGTCAAAGACACTACTTTCAACTTGTTATTTTTAAATGCTGACACATTGTTATAGATATTTATGTTAATTAACTGATATTCATGTGATTTTTATTTTCTTTTTTTGTTCAGAGATGCACGGTGGGGGAAAGTATATTTGATAGCAGATGGCTTTGTGTTTCGAGCTGCCAGCTGGTAACTGGAGGCTTTCTGCTTTTAGTCCCAAAAGAGTCACTAAATGAGCAGCATCCATGTGTTTGTTGGTGTGCATGCATTTGTTTGTGCAGACAAGCGTGTGTGACTACATCCATAGTCAAATCCTCTGCAGCTGAGTTGACTCCCTTTCTATTCTTCATCATTCAATTAAGTGTAAAAGTACAAGTGTTTAGCCTTCATGAAAGTCAGTGCCAGTGTGTATGAAGCAGGGAAGTGTTTGAGCAACAGCTGCTGTTTTCTGCATCCCAGTGCTCAGCACAAGAGGCACACAGCCG
The DNA here is from genome assembly GCA_030378365.1 of Hybognathus amarus. Taxonomy (NCBI): domain Eukaryota; kingdom Metazoa; phylum Chordata; class Actinopteri; order Cypriniformes; family Leuciscidae; genus Hybognathus; species Hybognathus amarus. The sequence continues at coordinate 174,363 of JAQIUQ010000528.1, forward strand.
AGAGAATGACAGCTTATATGAAAGTCTCGACTTTGTGACTCGCTTTGGAGACTCTGGAAACGTCTTTTTGACAAGATGTCATCGCCTCACTGTACATGCAGCAAAACAACCAAAATGCTGTAGTATCAGTGCAGAAAAGTCTCCAATGAACAATAACAGGTGTTTTGAAGATCACTGATACCATCATTACTATAGTAATGATGGTATCAGTGATCTTCAAAACACCTGTTATTCAAAACACCTGTAATAAAGAGAGAACGAAACTAAATATAAATCACCTGTCACAATCACCTGATAGGTGATTTATATTTAGTTTCGTTCTCTCTTTATTTCTCATTATAATAATTAATTGTAAACATTAAAATAAAAATGATTAATTGCGATTAATCGCATCCAAAATAGAAGTTTGTGTTTACATTATATATTTTGTATATAAATGCACACACATGCTTGTATATATTTAAGAAATATTTTCATGTATATACTGTATACAGATTAATAAATAATAGTATATATATATATATATATATATATATATATATATATATATATATATATATATATATATATATATATATATATATATATATATATATAATTATTAAGCATGTATATTTAAGAAAAAATATTTATTTATAAAATATTTATATTTATATATAATATAAATTATATATAAATCTATATGCAGTATATACATGAAAATGTTTTTTAAATATATACAAGCATGTGTGTGTATTTATATACTGTATTAAAATAATTATATACAGTGCACCCACATATATTATGTAAACATAGACTTTTATTTTGGATGTGATTAATCGTGATTAATCGTTTGACAGCCCTATTATTATTATATTAATTTTACTGTACTCTAGTTAATTATGTATTATAAAAGAGAACATTAAAAATAATTGTAAATGCGATGTTACAAACAGTGACTATTTATAAATTACAATATACAGTATTAGGAATTCTATGGCACGTAATGAAAACCTTAATGCAGTTATGGAATTATAGTGTTTAAGAATTGATACCACAGTAAGCTCATGCACTGGATAACTGACTAAAAAAGTAAAACAGAGCAAGTGTGCTTAGAGAGGGAGAGATAAGTGTCATCAATAATTAGTTAATGTGCAGAATGTGTCCGAGAGAGAGATGAGTAGAGGTGAGGGTGGATGAATTATTATGATTATATAAGCCATGGAGCTCTTCTTCAGCCTAATGGCGTTCAGTTATGAGCACTATTTATAACGTTCTAACACATCGCTGACACATCACTGCTGGGGTCATTCTGTAGACACAGATCATCGCCCTCCTGGTAACGATTAGACTGGTATTGTTTTTTAAAGCTCTGTCCGAGCAGGTCCCGTATCAACTCGCTTAGGACATTGAGCTCAGGAACAAAGAATGGGGCAGAGGAATACATTGGCACGGGGCTGTGATCAGGGCACGGAGCTGCTGCGCTGCTGAGAGCCAGCTGAGATCAGACACCTCATATCTCACTGCTGCAGGCTGAGCATCCTGCCAGCTCCACATCCACAGCTGTGGGAGAACTTCAGAACCAGATCCTATCACAAAAATAGATGCCACTCACCCATGCTTAATTTGCATGTAATAATTGTTGAGCCATTTTGAGGCTCCAATATGCATTTGTGGTAATAAATCATTTGATAGATTGTTAAACTATAAGAGGTCGGTGTGGTTTATGTACATTTGTTGATCCTTTTAAGGAGCAGAATGGATCAAATCTCTCTGGTCGAAGCCATTTCACTGCTCCTCATATTTTATTCCAGGATGTGTACTTTTGAGTTTCAGTGTCGTATACAGATGCGTCAATGACACGTATTCATCATGCTGTGAGAGACAGGCATCATCGGTTAATTTGAGATTGCCTGTCTACATTATGGATATTCAGATCCGCCCATTAGATACAAACTGCGGAAAAAATACCCGGCCCAGATAGCAATCAGCTGCAGTTTGAGGAGGAGGGTGGCTCTGCTCGCCATCAATTTCAATGAAGCTGCAAAAGTGGCGCTCACAATCAACGGCACAATCTGTTCAAAACCCTCTGATAAAGTTAAGAATCTCAATGTTTAGCGCAGGCTTTGCTGAGATGTTAGTCAGCTTGTCGAAATGTTCCACACTGTTTTATCTCTTGACATGAGAGCCAGTGCCGATGTTGTGCTGGTTCAAAGCTCAGACAACCTCTCAGCACACAAATGTCACTCCATCCTCAAAGAGCTCTGACTCTGAATATTAACCTTCAGAAGAGGGGAAAACCATCAAACAAACAAACAAACACACACAGACGACGGTTCCTAAGAAAGATGTGAATATTATTAAATGTAAAGCATACATGAAAATGCAGGCATCCGTAGAGAGTGATTTTTCCTGACATCGCATGTCTCATTATACACCGCACTCTGTCTCAGACTGTTTGTGTAAACAGATCTCATTTTGAATGCTAGGCTTTCTGTTCTGTTTCTTATTCTGTTATTATTCTGTTCTGATTCCAGCTGTGAGATTTTTAATGACAAAAATGCTGGATCAGATCAGATCAGAATCACAGGAAGCGGGGCAATCTTACAGTGGTGTGGTGGAGTTTTTTAACTAGCCATATCTGCGGGACTTCTGTATATGAGTGATCCACAAACCTTTGGTTCTGCGATGCTTGTGTGTGATGTGTGCTGCAGGGAATGAATGTACATGTGTTTGGTGTGTGTGTGTGGTTAAATGAGGCTCTGCTTTTTTACTTGTCACATCGTGCTGACAGTAGGACAGACGAGGCACAGTATAATTATCTTTAACAAAACTACAATGAAATCTAAAGGAGCCCGTCTCTTGTTCAATTAAATATGTACTGCATGTTAACAGGCAACTTTTATTACATCCTGTAATTAAATTCAGTTTGTAAGGACAAGTTAGGTATTTTACAATTAAAGCCCTGTTTTAAGATTGTTTCTGATGAAATAGAATGGTTCAAGATTCTATTCCTATTCTTCTGTCCCGAGAATTTTCTACAGTGGTAGCATAGGTGCACAGGAACAATCCTTCATAAAACGCATAAAAGTTTAGTTTACAAAGACGTGAAACTCATCGAGTGGAGTCTCTGGGGTGTTCACTGATATGCTCACACAAAAATTGCTTCAAAAGGTGCTTTCCAACAGGTGTTTTACCATTCGTTGTAAAACTGTAGACGTTCTATTTTTCCGAACGCCTCACAGCCGGACATTCTTCTGTTGAGAGCTTGAATAATAGACTCTCCAGCCCAGTTGGTGGCGATAATGCACCTTGGCCAATTGCAAGCAAACCACTTGTATAGTGTAGCCTATGATACCACGCCTGCATAAAACCAGAGCCCGTCTAGACGGAGAGCCTTGGCACTTCCTATTAGCCCCATTGTGTATCATCTTGGTTGCAGTTCTATTAGAATTCCATTGGAGGTGATCGTGGGCAAGAGCAGAGTCTATGGGGCTAAACGGCTAAATGTGTCTCTTTCACCTGCTTGTCGTTAAATTAACATAGATTTTATTGTTGATTCCGCAAGTTCAATATGGATTATAGGCCAAAAGTCGAATGAACGAGTACTTATGTCTTTTTGATTTCTTACAGGTTAGGCCGTTGTTGGCCGGAACACGCTAGCATTCTGCTATTGTGTGATATCACATTTTTGAACGGATTTTTAGAACAGATAAGTGAATAAAAAATGCAATTTTCAGCTGAGTGTATTATCTTAGCCCTCCCTTTTGAATTCAACTTTCAAATTACTTGACAAAAAATTACATCCTGAGAAAAGTGGATTTGGGTGAAACCCCATTGACTCCCATTCATTCCGCATGGACAGAGACGTGTTACTGCAGCCAGTCCAGAACCCGGAAGTAACCAGCTCTTTCTATTTCTATAGTAACCAATTCTCTTCTATTAGACATTCTCTGATAAGACTACAGAAAGAATACAAACAACCCCATTTCCGTTTTCGCGCGGAGTAAAACTGTACAATACATCACAGAACAATACAAGTCAATGGCGTTGTACAAAAACTACGATAAAACCTGTTGGAAAGCATCTTTTGCAGCGATTTTTGTGTGAGCATATCAGTGAACACCCCAGACCACTCACGTCTTTATAAACTAAAGTTTTATGCGTTTTATGAAGGATTGTTCCTGTGCACCTATTCTACCATTGTAGAGGTGTGGGGTGCAACCACAGAATCTGAAAATTCTTGGGAAAGCTTAAAAGTTATTTGTTTCGCAAAAATCCACCACTCCCGGGTTCATCGAGTCCAATCAGTGCAGGGGGGTGTGAGATCTGACTGTCAATCACAGGTTGTGCACATGCCACCCTTCGCACAAGTTACAATCAGATCGGTGGAGATTTACGTGATTTAATTGGGTTCAAGCTGGATGCAGAGCTTGCAACATTTCTTCTCGACAGGTAATTGCACGTTATCGACCAGTTACTTTATGTCTTAGTGTTACGTTAGTAATCTAAGTAGCCTATGTTTGCCCAAATGTGTTACATAAAGCGCTTTATGACAAAACGGCGCTATACTACGCACATGGTACCCTTTATCGTTTATATAACACGCGAACTCAAGGCGTCATAAATCCTTTAGCGTAATATGAGACTACCCTACCCTACCCCACACCTAAACCTAACCATCACAGCGCGTTTTATATAAACGATAAAGGGTACCATGCGCGTAGTATAACGCCGTTTTGTCATATAACGTTCTATATGACGCTAAAGGATGAGAACGCGTTGGGATAGCTTACGTTAGCACTTGTTGGGCAGGTTCGTTAGCTTTGTTTGCACTGAAATCTTTGTGAATGTAACGTTAGGTGTATAAACATGTCCGGATGAAGGTATAAAGTTCGGCTTTTTGGAAATATGTTGATGGATGCTGATGAGATGGGCGCGTTCACAGAAAAGCTGGTGCACAGGCACCGACGAGCACGAAGTCTGTGGGAGGGTATTCGTTGATAGTGGGGAGGGGCATGAGAGTTGTAAAACATTCAAAATTTTGCCTAAGTCCACTCAATCTGCCTGACTTACCGACTGCAGCTTTAATTGTAAAATACAGAACTTGTCCTTTAAATCATACTAAGTAGCCTATATTATGAAACTATGGATCCTTTGCAGCACATCTGGATTATACAAGAAAATGCAGCTTGATAAAATAACACCTGAGGGTGAGATCTATAACATTTTTAAATGATACAAGTTAGCGCATTAATAACTTTGGCTGCCTCTGAATACTAAAATGAAAGTAAAAACTAATCAACTGAAACAAGAAATCCCTCAAAATAAGTTGAAATACAATTTAAAAAAAAAACTATTTAAAAAAAATATACAGCAAAGTATACTAACCTTTCCTGGCTCTAGCAGCACAACGAGCTTCACAGAGGCAGCTTCAGTGGAAGAGTTTGGGGTGTTAGGGGTTGGTGTTTGTGTTTGTGTACAGAGTCAAATTGTACAATAAAAGCTGATAAAACAGTCCTGGAGAGCTTTCTCCCATGGTGATATCAGATGAATATTTTTTATTCATATATAATGATACTTGGCGCTGATCTTTCCGCTCTGCTCGAATCCACAGTTGAGTAATTGCTGATTCATATTTGATAAGGGGTAAAGAATCCTCTCTCACACTGAGTCACCTGCACTTGACGGGGAGAATATAGAGAAAGACCCTAATTATATCAATTTCTAATCGCTTTCCAAGTACCAATAGCCATAGATCTTAAAAGTGTGATCAGTGTTGGCATGAGAGAGGAGGAGAGAATGTGTGTCTGTCAAAAGCTTTCAAAAGGAATAGGATATGTGGTGTCTAACCGTCCGGAGTGTGGCAGTGCTTTGATGCCCGCTGATGATCAGTCAGGTGGTTTTAAGAGAGAATAAAGATAAAGAGAGGGTCTGGGTTGGGGTCCTTCCTCTGGTGGGAAACTGATTTCAGATTTAATAGATATAAAGATTTGCTATATCTTTATTTCATCAAGAGTAGTTCAAAAAAGAAGAAAAGAATAGTTTGGCAGGCGGCAGCATTCATTGCAAGTCTTTTAACCATGTTTATTCATAGTGATAGGTTGTAATTTCACTGGTTATCCAGAAGATGGCAACCTTCCAAAGATATGACAGAAACAACTCTTCTAGGAATTAAAATGGGCAGCAACTGAAGTGTCTTTAAAATGCTTAAAGATATTTGCTGTTCGTCTTTTGGTGTATTTTGTGCATCTAGGAAAACGCCTGCCTTGAGTTGCTTCAAATAGGTTTTTAATTGCCCATTGGATTAATACTTTATCAGTATGAATAACAGCTTCCCAGAAGTATACATGAAGAAGGACTATGGATAATTCATGACCTGAAACAAAAAACATAATTATGCATTTAAAAGATTTTTTTTTATGTACATTTTTTCTCGCCTTTTCCTATGGTAGTGCATTGTGCCCTGCGCTGTCTCTTGTAAAGTTTAGTATGCAGCATGCATCATGACGAAATCTCTAGAAAATGCAGCCCACATTCACAAATGGCATGCCAAACCCCTCAGTTTTTCATATAGCAAGATCCTTATCTTAGAATATCTATGATAAAGGAAGCAATAAACATTAATTTAATGGAAATTGTTCATATAATAAACGGGTGTACGGAAAGCCTGCATCAAATAGGCCGGGAGCCAGGTCCATTTCTCAGGATGTTTTTGTGCTACCTTTTTTTCACTATTATTTTCTATTATCTTATACCTTGGGCCATCACAAGTTGATAATGACCACCCCCAACTCGGCCCCGTTTGGCCTCAGGGGCCAAAAAACACCCTTTTGGGGAAAAGCTTTTGGCGGAATTATGTAATTGTGAATATTAAGGTACTGCAGCTACATAAATGGTCATATAACCCTAAAATTTTGCATAGTGTATCCTGACACATAGGGGAAACTAGCAGAAAAATATTCTGGGGATTGCTGCCTTTTTACTGTCAAATATCACCCTCAACATACCCCAAGAGACAAAAGAATGTCTGTCCGCCTGACATATTGTCATCAAAGATGATCATTTTCAAGCATTTTATTATACATATAACTGCCACAAATGTACATTAAAAACTTCCCAGGTTTATAAGCTTCAATTTAAGTCCAAGATGACCTTTCTATCTAGAGGATTACAGCTGGTATAACCAAAGATCTCCACTGTACCTCAAATCGGAGAAAACGGAACTTTCAAGCATTACCATTCCATTTGGGATTTTTGCATATTCACAATACTGTATATCTAAAAAGAGTTGAGACTTGACTTATCTACTGCTATACTATATGAAGTGAATTGCATGAAAATTGAGTAATGTCATGTCCCTATGTGGACTGGGGTCAGGGTGCAACATAGGGTACATTCACAACAAAATCAATTAACCAAATGTGAGGTTTATTAAAGCCCACAGCCCACAGCTCTGGAAGGGTCTAGAGCCTCCATTTGTACTCAGGTCTAAGTCCCATGGCCTCTATCCATATCCAGAGTTTCAAAGATCGAAGAAACTTTCTTTTCACAGAAAAAAACACAAGGGGTACCACTATCATATTTTTTTAGTTGTAAAAAAAAGTTTCTCCAATCTTTTGAAACTCTGGATTCTGATTGAGGGCCATGGGACTTAGACCTGAGTGCAAAAATGGAGGCTCTTAGACCCTTCCAGAGCTGAGATAATTGACAGATTTATGAGATATTTATGACATACTGAGATATTTAGCCATTATAAATATCTCAATATCTCAGCTCTGGAAGGGTCTAGAGCCTCCATTTTTGCACTTAGGTCTACAGTCCCATGGGCCTCTATCAGAATCCAGAGTTTCGAGAAGACTTTTTTTTTTTGAGAAAAAAAAAACACAAAAAATAAACCCCACTGTCGTTTTCTTATTTTTTTGTGTGCAAAAAAAAAATCTTCTCTGAAGACTTGGATTCTGATAGAGGGCCATGGGACTAAGACCTGAGTGCAAAAATGGGAGGCTCTAGACCCTTCCAGAGCTGAGAAATTGAGATATTTATGAGATATTTATGACATACTGAGATATTGAGCCATTACTAAATATTCTCAATATCTCAGCTCTGGAAAGGGTCTAGAGCCTCCATTTTTGCACTCAGGTCTAAGTCCCATGGCCCTCTATCAGAATCCAGAGTTATTGGAGAAACTTTTTTTTGCACAAAAAAAAAAAACATAAGGGGTACCACTGTCGTTTTTTTGTGCGAAAAAAAAGTTTCTCCAATAACTCTGGATTCTGATTGAGGGCCACGTGTGACTTAGACCTGATTGCAAAAATGGAGGCTCTAGACCCTTCCAGAGCTGAGATATTGACATATTTATGAGATATTTATGACATACTGAGATATTGAGCCATTATAAATATCTCAATATCTCAGCTCTGGAAGGGTCTAGAGCCTCCATTTTTGCACTCAGGTCTATGTCCCACTGGCCCTCTATCAGAATCCAGAGTTATTGGAGAAACTTTTTTTTTGCACAAAAAAAAAAACATAAGGGGTACCACTGTCGTTTTTTTTTTTGTGCAAAAAAAAAAGTTTCTCCAATAACTCTGGATTCTGATAGAGGGCCATGGGACTGAGACCTGAGTGCAAAAATGGAGGCTCTAGACCCTTCCAGAGCTGAGATATTGAGATATTTATGAGATATTTATGACATACTGAGATATTGAGCCATTATAAATATCTCAATATCTCAGCTCTGGAAGGGTCTAGAGCCTCCATTTTTGCACTCAGGTCTAAGTCCCATGGCCCTCTATCAGAATCCAGAGTTATTGGAGAAACTTTTTTCTTGCACAAAAAAAAAACATAAGGGGTACCACTGTCATTTTTTTTTTTGTGCAAAAAAAGTTTCTCCAATAACTCTGGATTCTGATAGAGGGCCATGGGACTTAGACCTGAGTGCAAAAATGGAGGCTCTAGACCCTTCCAGAGCTGAGATATTGAGATATTTATGAGATATTTATGACATACTGAGATATTGAGCCATTATAAATATCTCAATATCTCAGCTCTGGAAGGGTCTAGAGCCTCCATTTTTGCACTCAGGTCTAAGTCCCATGGCCCTCTATCAGAATCCAGAGTTATTGGAGAAACTTTTTTTTTTGCACAAAAAAAAACATAAGGGGTACCACTGTCGTTTTTTTTTTTGTGCAAAAAAAAATTTTCTCCAATAACTCTGGATTCTGATAGAGGGCCATGGGACTTAGACCTGAGTGCAAAAATGGAGGCTCTAGACCCTTCCAGAGCTGAGATATTGACATATTTATGAGATATTTATGACATACTGAGATATTGAGCCATTATAAATATCTCAATATCTCAGCTCTGGAAGGGTCTAGAGCCTCCATTTTTGCACTCAGGTCTAAGTCCCATGGCCCTCTATCAGAATCCAGAGTTATTGGAGAAACTTTTTTTTTTGCACAAAAAAAAAAACATAAGGGGTACCACTGTCGTTTTTTTTTTTGTGCAAAAAAAAAGTTTCTCCAATAACTCTGGATTCTGATAGAGGGCCATGGGACTTAGACCTGAGTGCAAAAATGGAGGCTCTAGACCCTTCCAGAGCTGAGATATTGACATATTTATGAGAATATTTACTGACATACTGAGATATTGAGCCATTATAAATATCTCAATATCTCAGCTCTGGAAGGGTCTAGAGCCTCCATTTTTGCACTCAGGTCTAAGTCCCATGGCCCTCTATCAGAATCCAGAAGATTGGAGAAACTTTTTTTTTTCGCACAAAAAAAAACGGACAGTGGTACTCCTTATGTTTATTTTTTTGTGCGAGAAAAAAAGTTTCTCCAATCCTCTTGAAACTCTGGATTCCGATAGAGGGCCATGGGACTTAAACCTGAGTGCAAAAATGGAGGCTCTAGACCCTTCCAGAGCTGAGATATTGAGATTTTTATAATGGCTCGATATATCTCAGTATGTCATAAAAATCTCATAAATATCTCAATATCTCAGCTCTGGAAGGGTCTAGAGCCTCCATTCTTGCACTCAGATCTGTTAGTCCCATGGCCATCTATCAGGAATCCAGAAGATTGGAGAAACTTTTTTTTTCGCACAAAAAAAAAACGACAGTGGTACCCCTTATGTTTTGTTTTGTTTTTTGTGCGAAAAAAAAAAAGTTTCTCCAATCTGTTGAAACTCTGGATTCTGATAGAGGGCCATGGGACTTAGACCTGAGTGCAAAAATGGAGGCTCTAGACCCTTCCAGAGCTGAGATATTGAGACATTTATAATGGCTCAATATCTCAGTATGTCATAAAAATCTCATAAATATCTCAATATCTCAGCTCTGGAAGGGTCTAGAGCCTCCATTTTTGCACTCAGATCTTAGTCCCATGGCCCTCTATCAGAATCCAGAAGATTGGAGAAACTTTTTTTTTTCGCACAAAAAAAAAAAACGACAGTGGTACCCCTTATGTTTTGTTTTTTTGTGCGAGAAAAAAAGTTTCTCCAATCCTCTTGAAACTCTGGATTCTGATAGAGGGCCATGGGACTTAGACCTGAGTGCAAAAATGGAGGCTCTAGACCCTTCCAGAGCTGAGATATTGAGACATTTATAATGGCTCAATATCTCAGTATGTCATAAAAATCTCATAAATATCTCAATATCTCAGCTCTGGAAGGGTCTAGAGCCTCCATTTTTGCACTCAGATCTTAGTCCCATGGCCCTCTATCAGAATCCAGAAGATTGGAGAAACTTTTTTTTTTTCGCACAAAAAAAAAACGACAGTGGTACCCCTTATGTTTTTTTTTTGTGCGAAAAAAAAAGTTTCTCCAATCTTCTGGATTCTGATAGAGGGCCATGGGACTTAGACTTGAGTGCAAAAATGGAGGCTCTAGACCCTTCCAGAGCTGAGATATTGAGACATTTATAATGGCTCAATATCTCAGTATGTCATAAAAATCTCATAAATATCTCAATATCTCAGCTCTGGAAGGGTCTAGAGCCTCCATTTTTGCACTCAGATCTTAGTCCCATGGCCCTCTATCAGAATCCAGAAGATTGGAGAAACTTTTTTTTTCGCACAAAAAAAAAACGACAGTGGTACCCCTTATGTTTTTTTTTGTGCAAAAAAAAAGTTTCTCCAATCTTCTGGATTCTGATAGACGGCCATGGGACTTAGACTTGAGTGCAAAAATGGAGGCTCTAGACCCTTCCAGAGCTGAGATATTGAGACATTTATAATGGCTCAATATCTCAGTATGTCATAAAAATCTCATAAATATCTCAATATCTCAGCTCTGGAAGGGTCTAGAGCCTCCATTTTTGCACTCAGATCTTAGTCCCATGGCCCTCTATCAGAATCCAGAAGATTGGAGAAACTTTTTTTTTCGCACAAAAAAAAAACGACAGTGGTACCCCTTATGTTTTTTTTTTTGTGCAAAAAAAAGTTTCTCCAATCTTCTGGATTCTGATAGACGGCCATGGGACTTAGACTTGAGTGCAAAAATGGAGGCTCTAGACCCTTCCAGAGCTGAGATATTGAGACATTTATAATGGCTCAATATCTCAGTATGTCATAAAAATCTCATAAATATCTCAATATCTCAGCTCTGGAAGGGTCTAGAGCCTCCATTTTTGCACTCAGATCTTAGTCCCATGGCCCTCTATCAGAATCCAGAAGATTGGAGAAACTTTTTTTTTCGCACAAAAAAAAAACGACAGTGGTACCCCTTATGTTTTTTTTTTTTGTGCGAAAAATAAAAAGTTTCTCCAATCTTCTGGATTCTGATAGAGGGCCATGGGACTTAGACTTGAGTGCAAAAATGGAGGCTCTAGACCCTTCCAGAGCTGAGATATTGAGACATTTATAATGGCTCAATATCTCAGTATGTCATAAAAATCTCATAAATATCTCAATATCTCAGCTCTGGAAGGGTCTAGAGCCTCCATTTTTGCACTCAGATCTTAGTCCCATGGCCCTCTATCAGAATCCAGAAGATTGGAGAAACTTTTTTTTTCGCACAAAAAAAAACGACAGTGGTACCCCTTATGTTTTTTTTTTTGTGCGAAAAAAAAAAGTTTCTCCAATCTTCTGGATTCTGATAGACGGCCATGGGACTTAGACTTGAGTGCAAAAATGGAGGCTCTAGACCCTTCCAGAGCTGAGATATTGAGACATTTATAATGGCTCAATATCTCAGTATGTCATAAAAATCTCATAAATATCTCAATATCTCAGCTCTGGAAGGGTCTAGAGCCTCCATTTTTGCACTCAGATCTTAGTCCCATGGCCCTCTATCAGAATCCAGAAGATTGGAGAAACTTTTTTTTTCGCACAAAAAAAAAAAACGACAGTGGTACCCCTTATGTTTTGTTTTTTTTTGTGCGAAAAAAAAGTTTCTCCAATCCTCTTGAAACTCTGGATTCTGATAGAGGGCCATGGGACTTAGACCTGAGTGCAAAAATGGAGGCTCTAGACCCTTCCAGAGCTGAGATATTGAGACATTTATAATGGCTCAATATCTCAGTATGTCATAAAAATCTCATAAATATCTCAATATCTCAGCTCTGGAAGGGTCTAGAGCCTCCATTTTTGCACTCAGATCTTAGTCCCATGGCCCTCTATCAGAATCCAGAAGATTGGAGAAACTTTTTTTTTTCGCACAAAAAAAAAAACGACAGTGGTACCCCTTATGTTTTTTTTTTGTGCGAAAAAAAAAGTTTCTCCAATCTTCTGGATTCTGATAGAGGGCCATGGGACTTAGACTTGAGTGCAAAAATGGAGGCTCTAGACCCTTCCAGAGCTGAGATATTGAGACATTTATAATGGCTCAATATCTCAGTATGTCATAAAAATCTCATAAATATCTCAATATCTCAGCTCTGGAAGGGTCTAGAGCCTCCATTTTTGCACTCAGATCTTAGTCCCATGGCCCTCTATCAGAATCCAGAAGATTGGAGAAACTTTTTTTTTCGCACAAAAAAAAAAACGACAGTGGTACCCCTTATGTTTTTTTTTTGTGCGAAAAAAAAAAGTTTCTCCAATCTTCTGGATTCTGATAGAGGGCCATGGGACTTAGACTTGAGTGCAAAAATGGAGGCTCTAGACCCTTCCAGAGCTGAGATATTGAGACATTTATAATGGCTCAATATCTCAGTATGTCATAAAAATCTCATAAATATCTCAATATCTCAGCTCTGGAAGGGTCTAGAGCCTCCATTTTTGCACTCAGATCTTAGTCCCATGGCCCTCTATCAGAATCCAGAAGATTGGAGAAACTTTTTTTTTTCGCACAAAAAAAAAAACGACAGTGGTACCCCTTATGTTTTTTTTTTTTGTGCGAAAAAAAAAGTTTCTCCAATCTTCTGGATTCTGATAGAGGGCCATGGGACTTAGACTTGAGTGCAAAAATGGAGGCTCTAGACCCTTCCAGAGCTGAGATATTGAGACATTTATAATGGCTCAATATCTCAGTATGTCATAAAAATCTCATAAATATCTCAATATCTCAGCTCTGGAAGGGTCTAGAGCCTCCATTTTTGCACTCAGATCTTAGTCCCATGGCCCTCTATCAGAATCCAGAAGATTGGAGAAACTTTTTTTTTCGCACAAAAAAAAAAACGACAGTGGTACCCCTTATGTTTTTTTTTGTGCGAAAAAAAAAGTTTCTCCAATCTTCTGGATTCTGATAGACGGCCATGGGACTTAGACTTGAGTGCAAAAATGGAGGCTCTAGACCCTTCCAGAGCTGAGATATTGAGACATTTATAATGGCTCAATATCTCAGTATGTCATAAAAATCTCATAAATATCTCAATATCTCAGCTCTGGAAGGGTCTAGAGCCTCCATTTTTGCACTCAGATCTTAGTCCCATGGCCCTCTATCAGAATCCAGAAGATTGGAGAAACTTTTTTTTTCGCACAAAAAAAAAACGACAGTGGTACCCCTTATGTTTTTTTTTTGTGCGAAAAAAAAAAGTTTCTCCAATCTTCTGGATTCTGATAGAGGGCCATGGGACTTAGACTTGAGTGCAAAAATGGAGGCTCTAGACCCTTCCAGAGCTGAGATATTGAGACATTTATAATGGCTCAATATCTCAGTATGTCATAAAAATCTCATAAATATCTCAATATCTCAGCTCTGGAAGGGTCTAGAGCCTCCATTTTTGCACTCAGATCTTAGTCCCATGGCCCTCTATCAGAATCCAGAAGATTGGAGAAACTTTTTTTTTCGCACAAAAAAAAAAACCGACAGTGGTACCCCTTATGTTTTTTTTTGTGCGAAAAAAAAAAGTTTCTCCAATCTTCTGGATTCTGATAGACGGCCATGGGACTTAGACTTGAGTGCAAAAATGGAGGCTCTAGACCCTTCCAGAGCTGAGATATTGAGACATTTATAATGGCTCAATATCTTAGTATGTCATAAAAATCTCATAAATATTTCAATATCTCAGCTCTGGAAGGGTCTAGAGCCTCCATTTTTGCACTCAGATCTTAGTCCCATGGCCCTCTATCAGAATCCAGAAGATTGGAGAAACTTTTTTTTTTCGCACAAAAAAAACCGACAGTGGTACCCCTTATGTTTTTTTTTTGTGCGAAAAAAAAAAGTTTCTCCAATCTTCTGGATCTGATAGACGGCCATGGGACTTAGACTTGAGTGCAAAAATGAAGGCTCTAGACCCTTCCAGAGCTGAGATATTGAGACATTTATAATGGCTCAATATCTCAGTATGTCATAAAAATCTCATAAATATCTCAATATCTCAGCTCTGGAAGGGTCTAGAGCCTCCATTTTTGCACTCAGATCTTAGTCCCATGGCCCTCTATCAGAATCCAGAAGATTGGAGAAACTTTTTTTTTCGCACAAAAAAAAAAAACGACAGTGGTACCCCTTATGTTTTTTTTTGTGCGAAAAAAATAAGTTTCTCCAAATACTTCTGGATTCTGATAGACGGCCATGGGACTTAGACTTGAGTGCAAAAATGGAGGCTCTAGACCCTTCCAGAGCTGAGATATTGAGACATTTATAATGGCTCAATATCTTAGTATGTCATAAAAATCTCATAAATATTTCAATATCTCAGCTCTGGAAGGGTCTAGAGCCTCCATTTTTGCACTCAGATCTTAGTCCCATGGCCCTCTATCAGAATCCAGAAGATTGGAGAAACTTTTTTTTTCGCACAAAAAAAAAAACGACAGTGGTACCCCTTATGTTTTTTTTTTTGTGCGAAAAAAAAAGTTTCTCCAATCTTCTGGATTCTGATAGACGGCCATGGGACTTAGACTTGAGTGCAAAAATGGAGGCTCTAGACCCTTCCAGAGCTGAGATATTGAGACATTTATAATGGCTCAATATCTCAGTATGTCATAAAAATCTCATAAATATCTCAATATCTCAGCTCTGGAAGGGTCTAGAGCCTCCATTTTTGCACTCAGATCTTAGTCCCATGGCCCTCTATCAGAATCCAGAAGATTGGAGAAACTTTTTTTTTTCGCACAAAAAAAAAAACGACAGTGGTACCCCTTATGTTTTTTTTTTGTGCGAAAAAAAAGTTTCTCCAATCTTCTGGATTCTGATAGAGGGCCATGGGACTTAGACTTGAGTGCAAAAATGGAGGCTCTAGACCCTTCCAGAGCTGAGATATTGAGACATTTATAATGGCTCAATATCTCAGTATGTCATAAAAATCTCATAAATATCTCAATATCTCAGCTCTGGAAGGGTCTAGAGCCTCCATTTTTGCACTCAGATCTTAGTCCCATGGCCCTCTATCAGAATCCAGAAGATTGGAGAAACTTTTTTTTTTCGCACAAAAAAAAAAACGACAGTGGTACCCCTTATGTTTTTTTTTGTGCGAAAAAAAAAGTTTCTCCAATCTTCTGGAATTCTGATAGACGGCCATGGGACTTAGACTTGAGTGCAAAAATGGAGGCTCTAGACCCTTCAGAGCTGAGATATTGAGACATTTATAATGGCTCAATATCTCAGTATGTCATAAAAATCTCATAAATATCTCAATATCTCAGCTCTGGAAGGGTCTAGAGCCTCCATTTTTGCACTCAGATCTTAGTCCCATGGCCCTCTATCAGAATCCAGAAGATTGGAGAAACTTTTTTTTTCGCACAAAAAAAAAACGACAGTGGTACCCCTTATGTTTTTTTTTGTGCGAAAAAAAAAAGTTTCTCAATCTTCTGGATTCTGATAGACGGCCATGGGACTTAGACTTGAGTGCAAAAATGGAGGCTCTAGACCCTTCCAGAGCTGAGATATTGAGACATTTATAATGGCTCAATATCTTAGTATGTCATAAAAATCTCATAAATATTTCAATATCTCAGCTCTGGAAGGGTCTAGAGCCTCCATTTTTGCACTCAGATCTTAGTCCCATGGCCCTCTATCAGAATCCAGAAGATTGGAGAAACTTTTTTTTTTCGCACAAAAAAAAAAACGACAGTGGTACCCCTTATGTTTTTTTTTTGTGCGAAAAAAAAAGTTTCTCCAATCTTCTGGATTCTGATAGAGGGCCATGGGACTTAGACTTGAGTGCAAAAATGGAGGCTCTAGACCCTTCCAGAGCTGAGATATTGAGACATTTATAATGGCTCAATATCTCAGTATGTCATAAAAATCTCATAAATATCTCAATATCTCAGCTCTGGAAGGGTCTAGAGCCTCCATTTTTGCACTCAGATCTTAGTCCCATGGCCCTCTATCAGAATCCAGAAGATTGGAGAAACTTTTTTTTTTCGCACAAAAAAAAAAAACGACAGTGGTACCCCTTATGTTTTTTTTGTGCGAAAAAAAAAAGTTTCTCCAATCTTCTGGATTCTGATAGACGGCCATGGGACTTAGACTTGAGTGCAAAAATGGAGGCTCTAGACCCATCCAGAGCTGAGATATTGAGACATTTATAATGGCTCAATATCTTAGTATGTCATAAAAATCTCATAAATATTTCAATATCTCAGCTCTGGAAGGGTCTAGAGCCTCCATTTTTTTCACTCAGATCTTAGTCCCATGGCCCTCTATCAGAATCCAGAAGATTGGAGAAACCTTTTTTTTCGCACAAAAAAAAAAACGACAGTGGTACCCCTTATGTTTTTTTTTTTTTGTGCGAAAAAAAAAGTTTCTCCAATCTTCTGGATTCTGATAGAGGGCCATGGGACTTAGACTTAAGTGCAAAAATGGAGGCTCTAGACCCTTCAGAGCTGAGATATTGAGACATTTATAATGGCTCAATATCTCAGTATGTCATAAAAATCTCATAAATATCTCAATATCTCAGCTCTGGAAGGGTCTAGAGCCTCCATTTTTGCACTCAGATCTTAGTCCCATGGCCCTCTATCAGAATCCAGAAGATTGGAGAAACTTTTTTTTCGCACAAAAAAAAACGACAGTGGTACCCCTTATGTTTATTTTTTTGTGCGAGAAAAAAAGTTTCTCCAATCCTCTTGAAACTCTGGATAGAGTTCTCAACGGGGTCAGGGCTCGGCCCGAACAAACCCGACGGGACCCGCGAGTTCGGGCCGGGTTCGAGGTCGAAAATATAAGCAAATGACTCGGGTCGGGTCAGACCTCGGGCTTAATCTTTTCCACCCAGTAAAAAAAACAAACAAATTATTATAATCATCGCTGCTGTTCACCGTAAAGAAAGTCTGGCTGCTGCGTGCAAAGTCCATCGCGGGTGGCTGGCAGAGAGGAGAACACGCCTCAGTCTATCCACTGTGGACGCACTGATCTTCCTCCACGATGCCTATTATAAGCATTTGATTATGTTTGTAGGCTAGGTCTATTTTGTTTCAAAACTCGTAGCCCGCCTGCTGGTTTCAAAACACGGTCGGAAGACTAGGAAAAGGAAAAGAGAATCTGACTGCGTGAGAAACCTGACAGGAGTCCCGCTCTCGGTCGAGCTTTATACTCATTGGCGCGAGCTCAAAAGCAGCACTGGATGCAACGGTGATGCTGACCTGGCGATCTTGTTGATGGACTAGTAAGTCAACCTTTCTAAGTTTGTGCTCATTTTATTTTGTGATTTCACCGGAATGAATAGACGCTGCAACGGCAATAGACTGTACTAGAACGCGTGCGCGTCCGATTCGGGCCGCGGGCCGGGTTCGGGCGGATAATTCATGTTGATGTGTCGGGTTACATCGGGTCGGGCTTCAAAAGCCACGGGCCAGGTCGGGTCGGGTAATAATTTCCAGGCCCGTCTGAGAACTCTAACTCTGGATTCTGATAGAGGGCCATGGGACTTAGACGTGAGTGCAAAAATGGAGGCTCTAGACCCTTCCAGAGCTGAGATATTGAGACATTTATAATGGCTCAATATCTCAGTATGTCAAAAAAATCTCATAAATATCTCAATATCTCAGCTCTGGAAGGGTCTAGAGCCTCCATTTTTGCACTCAGATCTTAGTCCCATGGCCCTCTATCAGAATCCAGAAGATTGGAGAAACTTTTTTTTTTCGCACAAAAAAAAAACGACAGTGGTACCCCTTATGTTTTTTTTTGTGCAAAAAAAAAAGTTTCTCCAATCTTCTGGATTCTGATAGACGGCCATGGGACTTAGACTTGAGTGCAAAAATGGAGGCTCTAGACCCTTCCAGAGCTGAGATATTGAGACATTTATAATGGCTCAATATCTCAGTATGTCATAAAAATCTCATAAATATTTCAATATCTCAGCTCTGGAAGGGTCTAGAGCCTCCATTTTTGCACTCAGATCTTAGTCCCATGGCCCTCTATCAGAATCCAGAAGATTGGAGAAACTTTTTTTTTTCGCACAAAAAAAAACGACAGTGGTACCCCTTATGTTTTTTTTTTGTGCGAAAAAAAAAGTTTCTCCAATCTTCTGGATTCTGATAGAGGGCCATGGGACTTAGACTTGAGTGCAAAAATGGAGGCTCTAGACCCTTCCAGAGCTGAGATATTGAGACATTTATAATGGCTCAATATCTCAGTATGTCATAAAAATCTCATAAATATCTCAATATCTCAGCTCTGGAAGGGTCTAGAGCCTCCATTTTTGCACTCAGATCTTAGTCCCATGGCCCTCTATCAGAATCCAGAAGATTGGAGAAACTTTTTTTCGCACAAAAAAAAACGACAGTGGTACCCCTTATGTTTTTTTTTTGTGCGAAAAAAAAAGTTTCTCCAATCTTCTGGATTCTGATAGACGGCCATGGGACTTAGACTTGAGTGCAAAAATGGAGGCTCTAGACCCTTCCAGAGCTGAGATATTGAGACATTTATAATGGCTCAATATCTCAGTATGTCATAAAAATCTCATAAATGTCTCAATATCTCAGCTCTGGAAGGGTCTAGAGCCTCCATTTTTGCACTCAGATCTTAGTCCCATGGCCCTCTATCAGAATCCAGAAGATTGGAGAAACTTTTTTTCGCACAAAAAAAAACGACAGTGGTACCCCTTATGTTTTTTTTTTTGTGCGAAAATAAAAGTTTCTCCAATCTTCTGGATTCTGATAGAGGGCCATGGGACTTAGACTTGAGTGCAAAAATGGAGGCTCTAGACCCTTCCAGAGCTGAGATATTGAGACATTTATAATGGCTCAATATCTTAGTATGTCATAAAAATCTCATAAATATCTCAATATCTCAGCTCTGGAAGGGTCTAGAGCCTCCATTTTTGCACTCAGATCTTAGTCCCATGGCCCTCTATCAGAATCCAGAAGATTGGAGAAACTTTTTTTTTTCGCACAAAAAAAAAAACGACAGTGGTACCCCTTATGTTTTTTTTGTGCGAAAAAAAAAAGTTTCTCCAATCTTCTGGATTCTGATAGACGGCCATGGGACTTAGACTTGAGTGCAAAAATGGAGGCTCTAGACCCATCCAGAGCTGAGATATTGAGACATTTATAATGGCTCAATATCTTAGTATGTCATAAAAATCTCATAAATATTTCAATATCTCAGCTCTGGAAGGGTCTAGAGCCTCCATTTTTTTCACTCAGATCTTAGTCCCATGGCCCTCTATCAGAATCCAGAAGATTGGAGAAACCTTTTTTCGCACAAAAAAAAAACGACAGTGGTACCCCTTATGTTTTTTTTTTTTTGTGCGAAAAAAAAAGTTTCTCCAATCTTCTGGATTCTGATAGAGGGCCATGGGACTTAGACTTAAGTGCAAAAATGGAGGCTCTAGACCCTTCCAGAGCTGAGATATTGAGACATTTATAATGGCTCAATATCTCAGTATGTCATAAAAATCTCATAAATATCTCAATATCTCAGCTCTGGAAGGGTCTAGAGCCTCCATTTTTGCACTCAGATCTTAGTCCCATGGCCCTCTATCAGGAATCCAGAAGATTGGAGAAACTTTTTTTTCGCACAAAAAAAAACGACAGTGGTACCCCTTATGTTTATTTTTTTGTGCGAGAAAAAAGTTTCTCCAATCCTCTTGAAACTCTGGATAGAGTTCTCAGACGGGTCAGAGATCGGCCCGACAAACCCGACGGGACCCGCGGTTCGAGGCCGGGTTCGAGGTAGAAAATATAAGCGAAATGACTCGGGTTCGGGTCAGACCTCGGGCTTAATCTTTTCCACCCAGTAAAAAAAACAAACAAATTATTATAATCATCGCTGCTGTTCACCGTAAAGAAAGTCTGGCTGCTGCGTGCAAAGTCCATCGCGGGTGGCTGGCAGAGAGGAGAACACGCCTCAGTCTATCCACTGTGGACGCACTGATCTTCCTCCACGATGCCTATTATAAGCATTTGATTATGTTTGTAGGCTAGGTCTATTTTGTTTCAAAACTCGTAGCCCGCCTGCTGGTTTCAAAACACGGTCGGAAGACTAGGAAAAGGAAAAGAGAATCTGACTGCGTGAGAAACCTGACAGGAGTCCCGCTCTCGGTCGAGCTTTATACTCATTGGCGCGAGCTCAAAAGCAGCACTGGATGCAACGGTGATGCTGACCTGGCGATCTTGTTGATGGACTAGTAAGTCAACCTTTCTAAGTTTGTGCTCATTTTATTTTGTGATTTCACCGGAATGAATAGACGCTGCAACGGCAATAGACTGTACTAGAACGCGTGCGCGTCCGATTCGGGCCGCGGGCCGGGTTCGGGCGGATAATTCATGTTGATGTGTCGGGTTACATCGGGTCGGGCTTCAAAAGCCACGGGCCAGGTCGGGTCGGGTAATAATTTCCAGGCCCCGTTGAGAGCTCTAACTCTGGATTCTGATAGAGGGCCATGGGACTTAGACGTGAGTGCAAAAATGGAGGCTCTAGACCCTTCCAGAGCTGAGATATTGAGACATTTATAATGGCTCAATATCTCAGTATGTCAAAAAAATCTCATAAATATCTCAATATCTCAGCTCTGGAAGGGTCTAGAGCCTCCATTTTTGCACTCAGATCTTAGTCCCATGGCCCTCTATCAGAATCCAGAAGATTGGAGAAACTTTTTTTTTTGCACAAAAAAAAAACGACAGTGGTACCCCTTATGTTTTTTTTTGTGCGAAAAAAAAAGTTTCTCCAATCTTCTGGATTCTGATAGACGGCCATGGGACTTAGACTTGAGTGCAAAAATGGAGGCTCTAGACCCTTCCAGAGCTGAGATATTGAGACATTTATAATGGCTCAATATCTTAGTATGTCATAAAAATCTCATAAATATTTCAATATCTCAGCTCTGGAAGGGTCTAGAGCCTCCATTTTTGCACTCAGATCTTAGTCCCATGGCCCTCTATAGAATCCAGAAGATTGGAGAAACTTTTTTTTTTCGCACAAAAAAAAAAACGACAGTGGTACCCCTTATGTTTTTTTTTTGTGCGAAAAAAAAAGTTTCTCCAATCTTCTGGATTCTGATAGAGGGCCATGGGACTTAGACTTGAGTCGCGAAAATGGAGGCTCTTGACCCTTCCAGAGCTGAGATATTGAGACATTTATAATGGCTCAATATCTCAGTATGTCATGAAAATCTCATAAATATCTCAATATCTCAGCTCTGGAAGGGTCTAGAGCCTCCATTTTTGCACTCAGATCTTAGTCCCATGGCCCTCTATCAGAATCCAGAAGATTGGAGAAACTTTTTTTTTCGCACAAAAAAAAACGACAGTGGTACCCCTTATGTTTTTTTTTTGTGCGAAAAAAAAGTTTCTCCAATCTTCTGGATTCTGTAGAGACGGCCATGGGACTTAGACTTGAGTGCAAAAATGGAGGCTCTAGACCCTTCCAGAGCTGAGATATTGAGACATTTATAATGGCTCAATATCTCAGTATGTCATAAAAATCTCATAAATGTCTCAATATCTCAGCTCTGGAAGGGTCTAGAGCCTCCATTTTTGCACTCAGATCTTAGTCCCATGGCCCTCTATCAGAATCCAGAAGATTGGAGAAACTTTTTTTTTCGCACAAAAAAAAACGACAGTGGTACCCCTTATGTTTTTTTTTGTGCGAAAAAAAAAGTTTCTCCAATCTTCTGGATTCTGATAGAGGGCCATGGGACTTAGACTTGAGTGCAAAAATGGAGGCTCTAGACCCTTCCAGAGCTGAGATATTGAGACATTTATAATGGCTCAATATCTTAGTATGTCATAAAAATCTCATAAATATCTCAATATCTCAGCTCTGGAAGGGTCTAGAGCCTCCATTTTTGCACTCAGATCTTAGTCCCATGGCCCTCTATCAGAATCCAGAAGATTGGAGAAACTTTTTTTTTCGCACAAAAAAAAAACGACAGTGGTACCCCTTATGTTTTTTTTTTTATGTGCGAAAAAAAAAGTTTCTCCAATCTTCTGGATTCTGATAGAGGGCCATGGGACTTAGACTTGAGTGCAAAAATGGAGGCTCTAGACCCTTCCAGAGCTGAGATATTGGACATTTATAATGGCTCAATATCTCAGTATGTCATAAAAATCTCATAAATATCTCAATATCTCAGCTCTGGAAGGGTCTAGAGCCTCCATTTTTGCACTCAGATCTTAGTCCCATGGCCCTCTATCAGAATCCAGAAGATTGGAGAAACTTTTTTTTTTCGCACAAAAAAAAAACGACAGTGGTACCCCTTATGTTTTTTTTTTGTGCGAAAAAAAAAGTTTCTCCAATCTTCTGGATTCTGATAGGAGGGCCATGGGACTTAGACTTGAGTGCAAAATGGAGGCTCTAGACCCTTCCAGAGCTGAGATATAGAGACATTTATAATGGCTCAATATCTCAGTATGTCATAAAAATCTCATAAATATCTCAATATCTCAGCTCTGGAAGGGTCTAGAGCCTCCATTTTTGCACTCAGATCTTAGTCCCATGGCCCTCTATCAGAATCCAGAAGATTGGAGAAACTTTTTTTTTCGCACAAAAAAAAAAACGACAGTGGTACCCCTTATGTTTTTTTTTTGTGCGAAAAAAAAAAGTTTCTCCAATCTTCTGGATTCTGATAGACGGCCATGGGACTTAGACTTGAGTGCAAAAATGGAGGCTCTAGACCCTTCCAGAGCTGAGATATTGAGACATTTATAATGGCTCAATATCTTAGTATGTCATAAAAATCTCATAAATATTTCAATATCTCAGCTCTGGAAGGGTCTAGAGCCTCCATTTTTGCACTCAGATCTTAGTCCCATGGCCCTCTATCAGAATCCAGAAGATTGGAGAAACTTTTTTTTTCGCACAAAAAAAAAAACGACAGTGGTACCCCTTATGTTTTTTTTTGTGCGAAAAAAAAAAGTTTCTCCAATCTTCTGGATTCTGATAGAGCGGCCATGGGACTTAGACTTGAGTGCAAAAATGGAGGCTCTAGACCCTTCCAGAGCTGAGATATTGAGACATTTATAATGGCTCAATATCTTAGTATGTCATAAAAATCTCATAAATATTTCAATATCTCAGCTCTGGAAGGGTCTAGAGCCTCCATTTTTGCACTCAGATCTTAGTCCCATGGCCCTCTATCAGAATCCAGAAGATTGGAGAAACTTTTTTTTTTCGCACAAAAAAAAAAACGACAGTGGTACCCCTTATGTTTTTTTTTTTGTGCGAAAAAAAAAGTTTCTCCAATCTTCTGGATTCTGATAGAGGGCCATGGGACTTAGACTTGAGTGCAAAAATGGAGGCTCTAGACCCTTCCAGAGCTGAGATATTGAGACATTTATAATGGCTCAATATCTCAGTATGTCATAAAAATCTCATAAATATCTCAATATCTCAGCTCTGGAAGGGTCTAGAGCCTCCATTTTTGCACTCAGATCTTAGTCCCATGGCCCTCTATCAGAATCCAGAAGATTGGAGAAACTTTTTTTTTTTCGCACAAAAAAAAAAACGACAGTGGTACCCCTTATGTTTTTTTTTTTGTGCGAAAAAAAAAAGTTTCTCCAATCTTCTGGATTCTGATAGAGCGGCCATGGGACTTAGACTTGAGTGCAAAAATGGAGGCTCTAGACCCTTCCAGAGCTGAGATATTGAGACATTTATAATGGCTCAATATCTCAGTATGTCATAAAAATCTCATAAATATCTCAATATCTCAGCTCTGGAAGGGTCTAGAGCCTCCATTTTTGCACTCAGATCTTAGTCCCATGGCCCTCTATCAGAATCCAGAAGATTGGAGAAACTTTTTTTTTCGCACAAAAAAAAAAAACGACAGTGGTACCCCTTATGTTTTTTTTTGTGCGAAAAAAAAAGTTTCTCCAATCTTCTGGATTCTGATAGACGGCCATGGGACTTAGACTTGAGTGCAAAAATGGAGGCTCTAGACCCTTCCAGAGCTGAGATATTGAGACATTTATAATGGCTCAATATCTTAGTATGTCATAAAAATCTCATAAATATTTCAATATCTCAGCTCTGGAAGGGTCTAGAGCCTCCATTTTTGCACTCAGATCTTAGTCCCATGGCCCTCTATCAGAATCCAGAAGATTGGAGAAACTTTTTTTTTTCGCACAAAAAAAAAACGACAGTGGTACCCCTTATGTTTTTTTTTTTGTGCGAAAAAAAAAGTTTCTCCAATCTTCTGGATTCTGATAGAGGGCCATGGGACTTAGACTTGAGTGCAAAAATGGAGGCTCTAGACCCTTCCAGAGCTGAGATATTGAGACATTTATAATGGCTCAATATCTCAGTATGTCATAAAAATCTCATAAATATCTCAATATCTCAGCTCTGGAAGGGTCTAGAGCCTCCATTTTTGCACTCAGATCTTAGTCCCATGGCCCTCTATCAGAATCCAGAAGATTGGAGAAACTTTTTTTTTTCGCACAAAAAAAAAACGACAGTGGTACCCCTTATGTTTTTTTTGTGCGAAAAAAAAAAGTTTCTCCAATCTTCTGGATTCTGATAGACGGCCATGGGACTTAGACTTGAGTGCAAAAATGGAGGCTCTAGACCCTTCCAGAGCTGAGATATTGAGACATTTATAATGGCTCAATATCTTAGTATGTCATAAAAATCTCATAAATATTTCAATATCTCAGCTCTGGAAGGGTCTAGAGCCTCCATTTTTGCACTCAGATCTTAGTCCCATGGCCCTCTATCAGAATCCAGAAGATTGGAGAAACCTTTTTTTCGCACAAAAAAAAAAACGACAGTGGTACCCCTTATGTTTTTTTTTTTTTTGTGCGAAAAAAAAGTTTCTCCAATCTTCTGGATTCTGATAGAGGGCCATGGGACTTAGACTTAAGTGCAAAAATGGAGGCTCTAGACCTTCCAGAGCTGAGATATTGAGACATTTATAATGGCTCAATATCTCAGTATGTCATAAAATCTCATAAATATCTCAGATATCTCAGCTCTGGAAGGGTCTAGAGCCTCCATTTTTTTGCACTCAGATCTTAGTCCCATGGCCCTCTATCAGAATCCAGAAGATTGGAGAAACTTTTTTTCGCACAAAAAAAAACGACAGTGGTACCCCTTATGTTTATTTTTTTGTGCGAGAGAAAAAAGTTTCTCCAATGCCTCTTGAAACTCTGGATAGAGTTACTCAAACGGGGTCAGGGTCTGGACCCGACAAACCCAACGGGACCCGCGGGTTCGGGCCGGGTTCGGGTCGAAAATATAAGCAAATGACTCGGGTCGGGTCGGACCTCGGGCTTAATCTTTTCCACCCAGTAAAAAAAACAAACAAATTATTATAATCATCGCTGCTGTTCACCGTAAAGAAAGTCTGGCTGCTGCGTGCAAAGTCCATCGCGGGTGGCTGGCAGAGAGGAGAACACGCCTCAGTCTATCCACTGTGGACGCACTGATCTTCCTCCACGATGCCTATTATAAGCATTTGATTATGTTTGTAGGCTAGGTCTATTTTGTTTCAAAACTCGTAGCCCGCCTGCTGGTTTCAAAACACGGTCGGAAGACTGAGGAAAAGGAAAAGAGAATCTGACTGCGTGAGAAACCTGACAGGAGTCCCGCTCTCGGTCGAAGCTTTATACTCATTGGCGCGAGCTCAAAAGCAGCACTGGATGCAACGGTGATGCTGACCTGGCGATCTTGTTGATGGACTAGTAAGTCAACCTTTCTAAGTTTGTGCTCATTTTATTTTGTGATTTCACCGGAATGAATAGACGCTGCAACGGCAATAGACTGTACTAGAACGCGTGCGCGTCCGATTCGGGCCGCGGGCCGGGTTCGGGCGGATAATTCATGTTGATGTGTCGGGTTACATCGGGTCGGGCTTCAAAAGCCACGGGCCAGGTCGGGTCGGGTAATAATTTCCAGGCCCGTTGAGAACTCTAACTCTGGATTCTGATAGAGGGCCATGGGACTTAGACGTGAGTGCAAAAATGGAGGCTCTAGACCCTTCCAGAGCTGAGATATTGAGACATTTATAATGGCTCAATATCTCAGTATGTCAAAAAAATCTCATAAATATCTCAATATCTCAGCTCTGGAAGGGTCTCAGAGCCTCCATTTTTGCACTCAGATCTTAGTCCCATGGCCCTCTATCAGAATCCAGAAGATTGGAGAAACTTTTTTTTTTCGCACAAAAAAAAAACGACAGTGGTACCCCTTATGTTTTTTTTTGTGCGAAAAAAAAAGTTTCTCCAATCTTCTGGATTCTGATAGACGGCCATGGGACTTTAGACTTGAGTGCAAAAATGGAGGCTCTAGACCCTTCCAGAGCTGAGATATTGAGACATTTATAATGGCTCAATATCTCAGTATGTCATAAAAATCTCATAAATATCTCAATATCTCAGCTCTGGAAGGGTCTAGAGCCTCCATTTTTGCACTCAGATCTTAGTCCCATGGCCCTCTATCAGAATCCAGAAGATTGGAGAAACTTTTTTTTTTTCGCACAAAAAAAAAACGACAGTGGTACCCCTTATGTTTTTTTTTTGTGCGAAAAAGAAAAAATTTTCTCCAATCTTCTGGATTCTGATTGAGCGGCCATGGGACTTAGACTTGAGTGCGAAAATGGAGGCTCTTGAGCCCTTCCAGAGCTGAGAGTATTGAGACATTTATAATGGCTCAATATTCTTCAGTATGTCATAGAAATCTCATAAATATCTCAATATCTCAGCTCTGGAAGGGTCTAGAGCCTCCATTTTTGCACTCAGATCTTAGTCCCATGGCCCTCTATCAGAATCCAGAAGATTGGAGAAACTTTTTTTTTCGCACAAAAAAAAACGACAGTGGTACCCCTTATGTTTTTTTTTTGTGCGGAAAAAAAAGTTTCTCCAATCTTGCTGGATCTGTACAGAGGCCAGTGGGACTTAGACCTGAGTGCAAAAATGAAGGCTCTGAGCCCTTGCAGAGCTGAGATATTGAAGACATTTATAATGGCTCAATATCTCAGTATGTCACAAAAATCTCATAAATGTCTCAATATCTCAGCTCTGGAAGGGTCTAGAGCCTCCATTTTTGCACTCAGATCTTAGTCCCATGGCCCTCTATCAGAATCCAGAAGATTGGAGAAACTTTTTTTTTCGCACAAAAAAAAACGACAGTGGTACCCCTTATGTTTTTTTTTTTGTGCGAAAAAAGTTTCTCCAATCTTCTGGATTCTGATAGAGGGCCATGGGACTTAGACTTGAGTGCAAAAATGGAGGCTCTAGACCCTTCCAGAGCTGAGATATTGAGACATTTATAATGGCTCAATATCTCAGTATGTCATAAAAATCTCATAAATATCTCAATATCTCAGCTCTGGAAGGGTCTAGAGCCTCCATTTTTGCACTCAGATCTTAGTCCCATGGCCCTCTATCAGAATCCAGAAGATTGGAGAAACTTTTTTTTTCGCACAAAAAAAAAAACGACAGTGGTACCCCTTATGTTTTTTTTGTGCGAAAAAAAAAGTTTCTCCAATCTTCTGGATTCTGATAGACGGCCATGGGACTTAGACTTGAGTGCAAAAATGGAGGCTCTAGACCCTTCCAGAGCTGAGATATTGAGACATTTATAATGGCTCAATATCTTAGTATGTCATAAAAATCTCATAAATATTTCAATATCTCAGCTCTGGAAGGGTCTAGAGCCTCCATTTTTGTCACTCAGATCTTAGTCCCATGGCCCTCTATCAGAATCCAGAAGATTGGAGAAACCTTTTTTTCGCACAAAAAAAAAACGACAGTGGTACCCCTTATGTTTTTTTTTTTTTGTGCGAAAAAAAAAGTTTCTCCAATCTTCTGGATTCTGATAGAGGGCCATGGGACTTAGACTTAAGTGCAAAAATGGAGGCTCTAGACCCTTCCAGAGCTGAGATATTGAGACATTTATAATGGCTCAGATATCTCAGTATGTCATAAAATCTCATAAATATCTCAATATCTCAGCTCTGGAAGGGTCTAGAGCCTCCATTTTTGCACTCAGATCTTAGTCCCATGGCCCTCTATCAGAATCCAGAAGATTGGAGAAACTTTTTTTCGCACAAAAAAAAACGACAGTGGTACCCCTTATGTTTATTTTTTTGTGCGAGAAAAAAGTTTCTCCAGATCCTCTTGAAACTCTGGATAGAGTTCTCAACGGGGTCGAGGTTCGGCCCGACAAACCCGACGGGACCCGCGGGTTCGGGCCGGGTTCGAGTTGAGAAATATAAGCAAATGACTCGGGTCGGGTCAGACCTCGGGCTTAATCTTTTCCACCCAGTAAAAAAACAAACAAATTATTATAATCATCGCTGCTGTTCACCGTAAAGAAAGTCTGGCTGCTGCGTGCAAAGTCCATCGCGGGTGGCTGGCAGAGAGGAGAACACGCCTCAGTCTATCCACTGTGGACGCACTGATCTTCCTCCACGATGCCTATTATAAGCATTTGATTATGTTTGTAGGCTAGGTCTATTTTGTTTCAAAACTCGTAGCCCGCCTGCTGGTTTCAAAACACGGTCGGAAGACTAGGAAAAGGAAAAGAGAATCTGACTGCGTGAGAAACCTGACAGGAGTCCCGCTCTCGGTAGAGCTTTATACTCATTGGCGCGAGCTCAAAAGCAGCACTGGATGCAACGGTGATGCTGACCTGGCGATCTTGTTGATGGACTAGTAAGTCAACCTTTCTAAGTTTGTGCTCATTTTATTTTGTGATTTCACCGGAATGAATAGACGCTGCAACGGCAATAGACTGTACTAGAACGCGTGCGCGTCCGATTCGGGCCGCGGGCCGGGTTCGGGCGGATAATTCATGTTGATGTGTCGGGTTACATCGGGTCGGGCTTCAAAAGCCACGGGCCAGGTCGGGTCGGGTAATAATTTCCAGGCCCGTTGAGAACTCTAACTCTGGATTCTGATAGAGGGCCATGGGACTTAGACGTGAGTGCAAAAATGGAGGCTCTAGACCCTTCCAGAGCTGAGATATTGAGACATTTATAATGGCTCAATATCTCAGTATGTCAAAAAAATCTCATAAATATCTCAATATCTCAGCTCTGGAAGGGTCTCAAGCCTCCATTTTTGCACTCAGATCTTAGTCCCATGGCCCTCTATAGAATCCAGAAGATTGGAGAAACTTTTTTTTTTGCACAAAAAAAAAACGACAGTGGTACCCCTTATGTTTTTTTTTGTGCGAAAAAAAAAGTTTCTCCAATCTTCAGGATTCTAGATAGACGGCCAGTGGGACTTTAGACTTGAGTGCAAAAATGGAGGCTCTAGACCCTTCAGAGCTGAGTATTGAGACATTTATAATGGCTCAATATCTTAGTATGTCATAGAAATCTCATAAATATTTGATATCTCAGCTCTGGAAGGGTCTAGAGCCTCCCATTTTTGCACTAGATCTTAGTCCCATGGCCCTCTATCATGAATCCAGAAGATTGGAGAAACTTTTTTTTTTTCGCACAAAAAAAAAAACGACAGTGGTACCCCTTATGTTTTTTTTTTTGTGCGAAAAAAAGTTTCTCCAATCTTCTGGATTCTGATAGAGGGCCATGGGACTTAGACTTGAGTGCGAAAATGGAGGCTCTTGGCCCCTTCCAAGCTGAGATATTGAGACATTTATAATGGCTCAATATATCTCAGTATGTCATAGAAATCTCATAAATATCTCAATATCTCAGCTCTGGAAGGGTCTAGAGCCTCCATTTTTGCACTCAGATCTTAGTCCCATGGCCCTCTATCAGAATCCAGAAGATTGGAGAAACTTTTTTTCGCACAAAAAAAAACGACAGTGGTACCCCTTATGTTTATTTTTTTGTGCGAAAAAAAAGTTTCTGCCAATCTTCTGGATTCTGATAGAGCGGCCATGGGACTTAGACTTGAGTGCAAAAATGGAGGCTCTAGACCCTTCCAGAGCTGAGATATTGAGACATTTATAATGGCTCAATATCTCAGTATGTCATAAAAATCTCATAAATGTCTCAATATCTCAGCTCTGGAAGGGTCTAGAGCCTCCATTTTTGCACTCAGATCTTAGTCCCATGGCCCTCTATCAGAATCCAGAAGATTGGAGAAACTTTTTTTCGCACAAAAAAAAACGACAGTGGTACCCCTTATGTTTTTTTTTTTGTGCGAAAATAAAAGTTTCTCCAATCTTCTGGAT
Source organism: Hybognathus amarus (assembly GCA_030378365.1). NCBI lineage: Eukaryota > Metazoa > Chordata > Actinopteri > Cypriniformes > Leuciscidae > Hybognathus > Hybognathus amarus. Next base: position 205,251 of record JAQIUQ010000528.1, read on the forward strand.
TCTGATAGAGGGCCAGTGGGACTTAGACTTAAGTGCAAAAATGGAGGCTCTAGACCCTTCCAGAGCTGAGAGTATTGAGACATTTATAATGGCTCAATATCTTAGTATGTCATAAAAATCTCATAAATATTCAATATACTCAGCTCTGGAAGGGTCTAGAGCCTCCATTTTCGCACTAGATCTTCAGTCCCATGGCCCTCTATGGAATCCAGAAGATTGGAGAAACTTTTTTTTTTGCGCACCAAAAAAAACGAACAACAGTGGTACCCCTTATGTTTTTTTTTGCTGCGGAAAAAAAAGTTTCTCCCAACTGTTCTCTGGGAAGTACTGAATAGAGGGCCCATGGGACTTAGAGCTTTGAGTGCAAAAATGGAGGCTAGCTCATGTCTCATGGCCCTTCCCAGAGCTGAGCATTGAGACATTATAATGGCTCAATATCTCAGTATGTCA